>PISX010006757.1:0-94511 GCA_004024625.1 Mellivora capensis | reverse complement strand
CTGGAATTTTGTGCCTTTGGACTCCCTTTTCCCATTTCACCCACTTCCATCCCTCACTTCTGGCAACAACCAATCTGTTCTCTGTATCTATGAGTTTAGTTTCTTATTTAGTATAATGCCTTCCAGGTCCTTCCATGTTTCAACAACTGGCAAGATTAAATTCTTTTTTATGGTTGATTTTTTATATATCTATCTATAATATAATGTATATTATATATACAATTATATACATTATTATATACATTATATATTATATATATATATATATCTTTATCCATTCATCCACCGATGGATATTTAGGTTGTTTTCATATCTTGGCTAATGTAAATAATGCTGCAATGAACACGGGGGTACAGATACGTTTTTGAGTTAGTGTTTTCATTTTCTTCAGGTAATTACCCAGAAGTGGAATTATTGGGTCATGTGGTAATTCCATTTTAGAATTTTTGAGAAACCTCATACTGTTTGGCATAGTAACTACACAAATTTACATTCCCATTGACAGGGTTCAACAGTTCTCCTTTTTCCACATTCTTGTCAAGACCACTTATTTTATGTCTTTTTGATCATAGCCATTCTAACAAGCATGACGTGATAACTCATTGTGGTTTTGATTTTCATTTCCCTGATGCTTAGTGATGTTGAGCATCCTTTAGGTACCTGTTTGCCATCTATGTACCTTTGGATTCTTTTTAGTCTTTTTTTTTTTTTTTTTTTTTTTTTTTTTGCTAATTAAGTTGTATGAGTTCTTTATATATTTTGGACAGTAACCTCTTAACAGATGATGTATGATTTGCAAATATTTTGCAAATAAGTAAATAAGTAAATGGAATAAATTGTAAGACTTGAAATGCAAACTCAAGTACCCTAGTTCCTTTTGCTGTGATAGAGATAACATATATATACAGAGAGTAAAGATACACAAGAGAGTATAGAAGAGAAATTTTTAAAAAGGGGCCTGATAAAGGAGCAAAACGAGAGCTTACTACTGCCTTGTAGAAAGCCAGAGAGAGGGAGCCACTTTACAGATTTGTCCCAAAGTCCACTCAGAGTACAGCAAGTTTATGGGGGAGCAGGAGAGGGGTTGGGTGGTTAGCTTTCTTTCTTTTTTTTTTTTTTTGAGAAGTGTGCAGTGTAGTCCATACGCAACGGCCTCCAGTCCAGTTTTGCCCCTCCTTCTTTGTTCTCACGAATGCTATGAAGGGGTTTTGTTCTGAACCCAATTTGAAACGGACCCAAACCAAGAAGAGACTGTATCACAGATTTCATAAGCAGCATAAAGTGTATAGTATTAAATGATTGGACATGAAACTATGAGAAGCAGAAATAAAAAGAAAACCCTTCACTTGTGTTTAATGTGAAAGCATTTGTTTCCTATTCCTTTAGCCCCACTTTACAAGTGGAAACAAAGCTAATAATGTCTGTGCTTTGCCTATGAATGTCAGTTCCAGAGAACATACCCTTAGCTTCCAAATCTAGTTCCCCACTTCCTCCTTTTGTTCCCCCCAAAGCAATCATCTCTTACCTGCACTGAGATCTGCACACTGACAGCCACCTGGACAGCAGAGCCTTGTGAGCGTCTAAGTTTGAAGAGCCCTAGGAGTGTCCAAATCACAAAGCCTGAGCTTTCAGGCATTTTGCTGGGGCACAAAGGTCACAGCTGCTCCCTTGACTGTTCTATATGGTTAATTCTACTGTTGTCTGCAAGATCAGGGCAGTACCTTCATGAGCAGTGAAGTGATCTGGAAACATGAAGCACTGATGAGACTCTTCTCAGTGATACAGCACTTTTTAAATTTAATGATTGAAAGGGAGCAAAAGATGATTACATTTCCTTTTCTTTGCACTTTGATGATCAGAATTCATTTTTTATTTAATGTTCTCTGTAGGGCACCAAGCAATTTACATGAACACTGTTAAATGATGAGTCATCCTATCTTCTCTCTTATAACAGTCTCTTTCTTGGCAGCTTGTAACTTAAGCACAAAGTTTTCTGCTGTATCTATTTGAGCATGATAGAAGCAGGAATCATGTAAGGTAGCAATAGTGGCAATGCCAGGGTGCCCAGGAATTGGAGTCCAGTTGAAGCAAACAGTTTATCGGGTTTTAGAGACAGCATAGACAGAGGATAAACTTTGAGAAGTGGGTGTGTCTAGGAGAAATTTTTGAGAAATCTGTTATTTGTAGCTCGTTTTCCAATTACATTTTGCATTTTGGAGTTACTCAGTTTTATTTGCATATGTGGTTTGAAGACTTGATTCATTTTATATTTGTACAATTAATTTTTAAATATATATGACAAAAGCCACAACTAGTCATGTTCAGATATGCCCGTCTAGACTCTATGTGTATTAGGATTCTGTAAGACCATATCTTCAATTTATCTAAGGTCTTGCTGGATACATTCGTCCAGCTAAAGGGATCTATAGGATGCCATCTTAATGCCTTCAGAGCTACCAGCAAAAGTTTGACAGCCACATCCTAGATTATGTCTTTGCCCTGGTTCTTAGTCTTAACAGCAGTGCTCTGGATTCTTGTTACTGTGATTGTTACTACCTTAAAAATCAGAGTTTTATTATCCTACGCTTTCTGGATGCCAGGAGTCTGGACATGGCTTAGCTGGACCCTCTGTTTCAGAGTCTCTCACCAGGCTACAAGTAAAGGTATTAGCCAAGTCTGGGGTCTCATCTAAAAATTTGACTGAAGACAGATCAACTTCAAAGGTCGTTGGATTATTGGCAGAATTCAGTACGTTAAGGACTGTTGGACTAAGAGTCTCAGTTCCTATTGGCTGTTGGCTGGAGGCTTTCTTAAGTGCTTAGCCTTGCTAACTTCTACAACATGGAAGCTAGTTTCATCAACATATACAAGCCTCATAGGCAATAAAGAGATTATGATAGCACAACAGAAGTTAAAATCTATGTAAGCTAATCATGGGAAGTGACATCCCATCTCTTTGCCTTATTCTATGGGTATAAGCAAGTTACCAAACTACATTGCAGTGAAGTTTATATAACAGTGTGAATACCAGAAATTGGGGTAATTGAGATGAGACATCCTAGAACCTGCCTACTATAATAATTATGCACTTATTGAACTGAGTGGTTAAATAATATTGTAAAGTATTGATTTTAAAGTACGAAAATAGGGTTGTTGGCATTAAAGCTGTTATATACTTTGTAAAGACAAGCTAAAGATAAAGGTTTTGAAATGTATAAGAGCTAGACAACTGAAAATAACAAAAAAATCTATGATGATACCTTCAATTTTTTTCACATGTCTAATGTCTTATTATACTTTCAGGAAATGGGAATTAAAATTATGAATACTCCATTGCACACGTGACTTAGGCAACAAAAATAATGTAGAAATTCCAACAGCCATACTCAAAAAGGTCTTGTAACTACATCAAAGATATCGGCAGCCCCAACTGTTTTAAACAAATTAACTTTTGGTATGGATATTGGAAAAATATATGGAATCTACATATTATGCTAATTAGGAGAAATTATCTACAGAGATAAAAGTTCTTTGGAAATTTACAGGAGAGTTAAAGGCATTTGTCAGTAAATTGGATTAAAGGACAACTTTACAAAATATAAGAAATGAGTCTAAATGGATACACATTATATTTACTTAATAATATAATGGCATAAAAGTAAAAATCAGAATAAGCAGCATCTGTATTCAGAAATCCAAATAAGAAATGATATGGATTTGGTTTTGATTCTAAAGTCCATAGCATTTAAATGTACATAGCTTTTAAATGTCTGGAAATGGTTTCATTTTACCAGATTGCAATGCCAGCGCCACTTTTTTTTGTTTGTTTGTTTTAGCTCTTATCTCTTTTCAAAAGTCTTTGTAAACCTGAGGTACTTTTCTGAGCTTATTTCTTCCTTAGTGAATCTTATCAAATATAGCTTACCTTCTCAATATTTTGCCTTGAGATTCTCTCATACAATGTTTTATGTCTATCAGGTATACTGTCTTCGCATTGTCATAAATGTGTTGATATTTTTCCAGTCTCCAGTACTAGTTTCCTCACGACCTATTATTCTTTTTCAATGCCAGTGCAATGCGTTTTAAGTTTGTTATGGCAGCACACAATTTTCAGTGCAGATTTCTCTATTGGTCAATTGTTATGGCAATACTGTGGCAATACTGTGGAAGAATGCATATTCTGCTAACCCTGTGACCATGGCAATGGGGAGAAAGTGTGACTCTATTACATAGTAGTAATAAAATTGAGACTAAATAATTAACCTGCCATTGCAGTAGACCCAAACTGAGTCAATCACAGTCCTTTCCTTGGGAATGTAGACTAAAAATCTGCTCCTGTCAATACCATCTATAGAGCTGTGGCAGAACCCATTCTACAATAAGGTTTGGTTGGGCAGAGAGAGTCAGTCTGAAGGGAGATCAAAGCTGCCTTTGCGTTTGATGGAAACACCTATATTTTTATCATATTACATTTTAAAAAATAGATTCCCTCAAGTGATTCAGTATAACTTGAAACTAAATGTGCCCAACTAATGTAGAAGGACTGGATGTTACTGAAGCCAACATCACAGCTGAGATCTCATAGAGACTATCTTTCTGGCCCCAGGCAATCAGAAAACAGACACATGATTTCTTTGGTCTCTGCTACTTCTAAGTCTCTATGGAGAGAGTGACTCTGCTGTCATGAGGAATTGGCATCTTCACATAATAGCAAGTGAAGACCATCCAGGTGTGAATACATAATTAAGATAGCACCACTCCATTATTAGAAAAAACATCTCAAAGGGCACACTCTATAGGCAGCATGAGCATGTAGTTAAGCATCACTGGGTATATTCCTTCTGGGTCCAGTTCCAGCATATCAATTTTAGGATCACTGGATTTCTCTTGCTTATATATGTGAAAAAAAAGTAAGTCATAGAATGAACAGGGAGCAAAGGTAATTTACTTTATAGATTCAAATGGGTTTTTTAAGTAGCTATGACTATAAAAATACTGCAGCCTGCTGTTGGAAACGACTGAATCACTTCTTGATATACATCCTTACATGAAAACTCCCGCAGTCCTTCTTGTGCTAGGAGAGTTAGGGAATTACTCACTGGGCATCCATCACAGCGAACCATATAACTTAATGCCATTTATAGAGTGGACCCAAAAGTTGCCGTTCCTTGAATGCCGGCGGTTCTATTTGCTCTTGGATCAGGCAGAGCACATTGTGTACTTTCTGAACATAGCAGCCCCTGTACAAAAACCAGGAGTCAGCACCAACTCAAGGGTACTGACTAATGAACCCATCGCACGCGCGTGCGCGTGTGTGTGTGTGTGTGTGGTGGGAGAGAGTGGAGTCTGTACTATCTGCAGAATCCCAGTAGCCAGATTTGAGAACATACCTTTTCTTTTGATATCCATTTTATAGACTTTTATTCCTATAGGAGACACTTCACTGTTCACAGAAAATTCTTTTTCTAGGTCTGAATGTCAGAAGGTCAATCCTATTATATTTGCTCAAGCGGGGAAGGCAGGGAGTTTCATATAATATCATAGACCTGACTGATTGTGTGATGATTAGTTTTACTCATCACAATGACAGATTAAATGAAATCGATAAGGCTATAAAAATAATGAAATAGAAGTACCACAGGGAAAAAAAGTCAATACTTCACTGTTCTTATACATCACTCCTTCTGGTATTTGCAAAAATCTCCTGGGTTAATGTCCATTGAAAATACAACTGCTTTGTTTAGTTCATTCCAGGTAAAGTATAGGAATAGTGGCTATTTATTTGTTTATTCATTTCTTGAGAGAGACAGAGAGAGAGAGAGCACACATGCAGGGAGGGGAGGCAGAAAGAAAGGAAGAGAGAGAATCCTAAGCAGGTCCCATGCCCCACACTGAGCTCCACAGAAGTGGGGCTCCATCTCAAGACCTTGAGGTCATGACCTGAGCTGAAATCAAGAGTTCCATGCTTAACCAACTGAGCCACCCAGGCACCTCAGAATAGTGGCTTTAGAGTTAGAAAGATATGAATTTGAATATGAAAACTTACTAGCCTTGTCACCTTACTCTCTCTAAGCCTTGGTTTCTTTATTTCCTAAAGATGAGGAGAAGCCTACTTCTTAGATTTGTTGTAAGGATCCTAGAAAGTCACCATGGGAAAAAAATTTTAGTGTAGTATTCGGCTGTAATAAACACTTCTTTCTGTGGTTACTGCTTTGTTATCTTTTATTTGGTTTGTAAATTAACATTGTATATGAATGCCCCATTGGTGAAAATTAATTTTTATGGGTAAAAATGAAGAACATTACATAACAACATTCCGTGTTCTGTTTGTATGTATTTCATTTATATATAAATATTCACAAACTATAGCAAATTTATTACCTTCTGGGCTTTGAGGTTTCTGAAACATGTGCTTATAGAATTTTAAGTTAGAAAATGTGTTAGAACTGATCCATTTATTCTAAACTTTCATTTTATGAATAAAGAAACAAAAACTTCAAAAGACAAAGTGGTGTATTTCAGGAAAATTAAGCTGGGTAGTGACAACTAAAGGTAGAATCCCTGATAGGCTACAGCAGTAAAAACACCCAATTTGTTAATGCCTCCCTATGTCCATGTCCTTGGGTAGTCTCCTGCCACCATGACTCTTAGGCCCTGGGATATGGCTTTGTTTGGCCAACAAGACAAGAGAAATCTGACCCATGTAGATACTTAAGAAGGGACTGTGCATTGGAAGTTGAAGTACTACGGAATGATCCGTACTACAAAAATTGGAGCTACATGTCATTCTTCTATCTATCATGCTTTGATGTGTCTTGGAATTTTGTCATTAAGATATAAAATTAAGATTAAGGTTCGTCTACTCGTAGATAACAGACAATGCAGGAAGAGACAATACTAGTCCAGGTATCACAAACATCCTCTCATCCTGGCCAAGGCCTCATTCAAAAATAGCTAAGTCCAAATCCAATAAGTAAGCCAGCCACCTGAGTATAGGCAAAATGTGTAATTCACACCAACATAAGGAGCTGTTGTTTAAAGTCACTCTGTTCTAGCGATTTTGTTACAAAGCAAAATCTAATGGATATATAATTAATTCTGGTTTACCTTGTGCTCTGGCATCTTGAAAGTAAAAAAAAAAAGTTATGATTTTTACATCAAGATAGATGAATGGATAAAGAGGATGTGGTATATATGTACAATGGAATATTAGTTATAAAAAGAATGAGATTTTGCCATCTGCGAGGGTATGAATGGATTTAGAGTGTCATGCTAAGTGAAATAAGTCAGAGAAAGACAAATAGCAAATGATTTAACATTTATGTGGAATTTAAAAAACAAAAAAAATCATTAAACAAACAAGAAAATCAGAATCAGACCTATAAATATAAAGAAGCAACCAATGGTGGCCAGAGAAAGGGGAGTAAGGGTGGACAAAATGGGTAAAGGGAAGTGAGAGATACAGGTCTCCAACTATACTTTTTTCCAGGCCTCCAATTATGGAATGTCATGAGGATGAAAGGCACAGCACAGGAAATATAGTCGATGTTATAGTAATGGTGTTGTATGGTGACAGATGGTAGCTACACTTGTGGTGAGCATAGCATAATGTATAGAGAGGCTGAATCACTATGTCGTACACTCAAAACTAATGTAGCATCGGTGTCAACTATACTCAACTTTAAAAAATAAAAGAAAATATTGTGAGTTTTTCTGGGTTGAGTTCCTAATAATTATTGAATTAACAGGAGTGAATTAAGGATGTGGTTTGCTCACCTCATCTTAGCTCCAGATTATGTACCTAAGCATTACAATTCAAGTGTCATAAGTAGGAGGCAGGAACAAGGGTGATTATGAGTTTATTTTATACAATAGTACAACATGAACAAATCCATTGGTTCCACAGCTTCTAAAAAACAATTGTTTGAAGAGTTCACTACAAGTTCCAACGTAAAAATGAAAGGACCCTCTTAGAACTCATATAGCCTGGCATTCAGGAATACCTATCAGGAAACCAAGAGTGTAACTGTGAAGCAAGCTTAATTAACTGCATACTAATGAAAAAATGTGGACCACCTACACCTTCAAGACCCAGTATTTCTTCCAAGCAGAGAGAAGCAAGAAGAAAAGCACCTCATCTGTTGTATTCTAAGAGGAACATGTGGCTGCTGTGATGTTCCACCAGAGACTATCTGCATCAGACAGCTAGATCTAAAACCACTGTTCTGTTGGATGTCCAGCACTAGAGCCAAGGCTTTTTTAAAAGCATATTTCCAGAACTGCATTTGAAAACAGCAATTGTGTCTTTGATGTATGGCAAGACTATTTCAAAACTTAAGAATTTACAGGCACTGTGTTTTGCGGCATGTACTGTGTTGGCCAAGAAAATAATGGAAGGTGGACCATATTCTCATTGACACTGGTCTTCTTGATCTACTGGATAGATAAGGCAGACTACCTTCCAAAGGTAAGGATCACCTGAAGTACCAAAACCTTACTACCATCTGAGTGAAACAGGCAGTGAGTACAGGAGGAATCCGGGTGAAGAGACCATATACTTAAGGGGGAATGAAGACAGTCTTCATGGACTAAGTTCAGTTATCACATTCTCACCGGTACCTACTTCTTGAACCCATTGCTTTGCCCATTTGGTCTTGGCATTCCAGTTTGGAGTATATGTCTTCTAGCTATTGCTGGACTTCATATTCCAATTTAGAGCATTTAGAAAAAACTTGCAGCTATAAGCTCCTACTCTTAACTCTACCTTTCTAAGTGTTCAAATGTCTTCCCTAAAAGCTTTTTCACCCTTACCTACCATGATGATAATAGCTATGCTCCTACTTACAGATATTCTAAGCCCTTTGGTCTTCCTCTCAGAGACTTTATCTCCTTCTATTCACTCCCACTACTCCGCAACTTATAGTGCTTTTACCTTAATAATGCCTTTGGAACAGTCATGTTTTCCCACCATGTTTATTTGCACATGAACCATTGGAATTGCTTTCTTTTCCTGTTGCTCATCCCTTTGAATGAAACAGTTTCTGAATGATACATGATTTTTGCTTATCTGTGAAATACCAGAGAATCTCTTCACTCTTACAGTGCACTTGTCAACTTGGATTTAAATATCACAGTCATCTACCCACATAAGATAAAAGTACTTTGGGAGCCTTTTGAATTTTCTAAGACATATGCTGTGGTTATTATCCTTATGTAGTACTGTTCTTAATAGTCCACTGACTGCTGTGGGGGGATGAAAAGTACTGTGTTTTCTCAACAGGTTTACAAGTTAAACTAGAAATATATACATATATATATATGAAATGATGAAACTATGGAGTATAAATGGAAAGAACATTGAAAAGAAGTGAAATCCTTATATAGGGTGGTTTTAGCTGTGTGGAGGGAAGCGTGTGCATTTGTCTTCAGGAGCAGTGCTTTGATGACTCCAGCAGGGAGCAAATTAAATTACATTTGGGAAAGGCTTTGTTTACTTATTTTAATACAGGTATTTGTGAACGGTTCTATTCAGCTACTCCCAGATATGTCCCATCTTCCTATAAATAGGCACTCTATTATTAGTAGTAGTAGTATTATCTCTAACATGCATAGTTACTTATTCAACAAAAGCATGCAGGGGTCCAAAATGCAATGGGCACAGAGCAGGCATGACGGGTATAATAATGAATGAAAGGTGTCTATCCTCATGGAGTTTACATTTCAGCCAAGGACATATTTATATACTTATTAGTGTGCATATGTGTTTGTACCTATTTTAGAAGAAAGGTGCTGGATCATATAGGAACTTAAAATAAATGACCTAGTCTGAAGGGGGGATTGTTAACCAAGGGAGATTTCCCCAAGAATGTGAAAATTAAGCAATGGTCTCTGAAGTAAGTAGGAAAGAGGATGAAGTGGGGCAGAGGAGGACTCAGGAAAGTCCAGACCTTGGAAAGCAGCATGTTGGAGGCCTCTGAAGCAGGAGGAGGCATGGCACATTTAAAGGAGTTCAGAATATCCATTGTGGCCAGAAAGCAGAAAAGACGGATGAGAGATGAATCTGGAAAGACAGACCTGGGCCAGATCATGCAGTGTCCTGTTTATCACACTGACTTTTTTTTTAATTTCATTTCTTTTCAGCATAACAGAATTCATTGTTTTTGCACCACACCCAGTGCTCCATGCAATGTGTGCCCTCCATAATACCCACCACCTGGCTCCCCCAACCTCCCATCCCCCGCCCCTTCAAAATCCTCAGGTTGTTTTTCAGAGTCCATAGTCTCTCATGGTTCATCTCCCCCCCAATTTCCCTCAACTCCCATCCCCTCTCCATCTCCCCATATCACACTGACATTTTTAAAAAAATATTTAATTTATTTATTTATTTGACAGAGAGAGAGAGATATCACAAGTAGGCAGAGAGGCAGGCAGAGAGAGAGGAGGAAGCAGGCTCCCCACTGAGCAGAGAGCCCGATGCGGGGCTCGATCCCAGGACCCTGGGATCATGACCTGAGCCGAAGGCAGAGGCTTTAACCCACTGAGCCACCCAGACACTTAGATATTGACAATTTTGAGTCTTATTCCAAAAGCCATGTAACCTATTGGATCTGAGTTCTGGGGTCTAGAAATTTTAACATTACATGTATATAAGATATAATATGGCTTAACTTTGAATTAAAACATGTCTAACTAAAGCATGTGGATGAAATAATACTGTGAATCTCTTCCCTTTTTAGATGTCTTCCCCAAAGGGACCCTAAGAAATTTATATGATCCTTTTTTCTTTATAACATTCATGGAGAGAAACTGTCCTTGACTACTTGAGCAGGCAGGGTGGAAAAGAAGCTAATTCCAGAGAACTATCTTGGGTTCTGTATGTCTGCTTTTATGTCATAACTTTTTTTTTCATTTATTTATCTGACAGAGAAAAACAGAGAGAGCACAAGCAGGGGGGATAGCAGGCAGAGGGAGAGGGAGAAGCAGACTCTCCACTGAGCAGTGAGCCCGATGTGGGACTCAATTCCAGGACCCTGGGATCATGACCTGAGCTAAAGACAGACACTTCACCAACTGAGTCACCCAGGCGCCCCATGTCATTACTTTTTAAAATCCATTGATCTGAGGACTCAAGATTCAAAGAAGATAGTCATGGAAATGTGACAAAAGAGATGGGGATACGTAGGTATCCATGAGAACAAACTAACTCTATTACAACCTGAAGAAGAGTTAAATTGTTTTATCCACTCCTACCCTGAATCCCCTCATCAGTTGGTGTTTGCCAGGTTATACCTGTTAACCTGGAAAGAGGGGGGTTTTAAATGGATTAAATATTATTTTGAAGTTAACAATCTGGGGGTATCTGGGATTGAGCCCTGTGTTGGGCTCCCTGCTGGGTGGAGAGCCTCCTTCTCCCGCTCTCTCTGACCCTCCCCCAGACTTGTGCTCTCTTTCTCTCTTGTGCACACTTTATCTTAAATACATAAATAAAATCTTTTAAAGAAATAAGTTAACAATTTGAAATTCAAACACCCCTCTGGATTTTACTAAAGTCGGCATCTTAAGAATCTTTTTTGCTAAAAGAGTACCTACAGTTAGGGAGAGGATTTTCCATTGACTGCTTTGATAATGCTGCTTTCTAAGATTCATTTGGAGAAAATATCTTCTCTCCAGCCAGTCCCTTCTTTTGATGTAAACTTGCTGTGGCCCCCTCCTTCCTTGCCTGGCATGTGCTCTCTCAGTAAGGCTTCTCCCACCACATCCTACCAAAAAAAAAAAAAAAAAAAAAAAAAAAAAAAAAAAAAAGCCATGTGCTTTTCTGCGTTTGATTCCCATTGATTTTCTTTATGGCAGTGAAATTGTGCAGAGGAGATTTCCTCAAGAATTGAGACCAGGAATATTATATCAAGAAGAACTTCCTACCATTCAGTTCTATTATACCACAGAACAAGTTCCCAGGAGCTATAGTGGGAGGCTGATCATGTGAGTTATTTAAAACTGAACTGGACAGTCATGGTGGATGTGCTGCCAAGAATCCCCCAGTTTCAACCACAATAGAATTAATAAGACCAAGAGATCACAAAAGAATTTTTTTCTTCAGCTTTGGTTTGCTCTGTTTTTTCTAAGCTGAATCTATAATGGCCACTGACATCAGCTCTTTTAACAGACAGCTAGATTCTTCCCTTTTTTAAACTGAATTTATCAAGAACTGGGACAAAAGGATTGAGCCACGAAGAAAAATCATTAACTGTGAAGAAGTAGCCTGATCTCATGAATGAAAATCTGAACTTGGTTTTTAGGAACATGGGTCCAGATTCTATTTCTCTTTCTGATCCTGCGATCAAAGAAAGAAAAATTGCATGAGAACAGGCAGCAGTCCTGATAACATCTTATAATAAGTATGTCTGATTATATTTCACTTCCTACAGTGTCTATGTATCAATTTTCAGCCAGTAAGAATAATTGATTTAAATTAGTATGTTTTGCCATTTAAAGGTTAAGATGATTTCTGTCTTATCCATTTACTACTAATAGTGCCATTGCTACTACTACTACTACTACTACTACTACTAACTGCTTTTATTGCTATGACTATGATTATGATTATTGTACATACCAGCCTCAAAGAACATTCCAGAAAATTTTCCAAACCCAAAATATGTAAAATGTATGCATTGCCAGTTTAGAATACAACTATGTTTCTAGTACTTCAGTGTCATGGTTTTCCACCATGATATCACCAAGAAAATATATTCTTAAAATGACCTGGTCTTTTAATAACAATCCCAATATGGTTCCATGAATCAGCCGACTAATTAAATGGAACTCTTAGTTTATGGAGTATTTTCCCAAGCACACTCTCATTTAAACCTCAAGACAACCCTGTGTGGTCTATATTATTATTAACTTTATTGACACTTAAAAAAAAAACAACTAACGTTCAAGAAAAGAGGAGCAGTTTTCTCAGAGTGAAAATAAGTCCAAACTAAATTCACCTTAGATTCCACAGCCTTTTCCTCTCCAATGACACTTCCCCTTCTCAAGCATTTAGGGGGTATCATTCTCAAAAAAAATATTCAGGAGACAAATTGTATGTACCAATTAACACTTTCCTCCCTCCACTTCCTTCTCTACATGTTCTCTTTAGAACTATACACAGAAATAAAGGTAGTATTTTAATAAATGGTATTTTATTGAATTTTAAGTAATATTAAGGTGTCTTATCCATTGTCAACATGAACTAGTCCTACATGCACAATAATGTAAACATATATAACAAATATAAAGAAAGATAGATATAAGAGGACATATTATAAGGTTCTATTGATGATCTTCAAGAACAGACAATAATTTAAGGTTATTAAAGTCAGAATAGAAGATACCTCTGGGGAAATTATAACACACACAAACACACACACACACACACACGCACACACACACACACACATATATATATATATATGTATAAATTATTTATATATAAATTATAACATATATATATATGACATGGGTTGCCTGGGTGGCTCAGTGGGTTAAGCCTCTGCCTTTAGCTCAGGTCATAATCTCAGGATCTGGGATGAAGCCCCACATCAGGCTCTCTGATCAGCGAGGACCCTGCTTCCCTCACCCCCCCTGCCTCTCTGCCTACTTGTGATCTCTCTCTCTGTCAAATAAATAAATAAAATCTTTTAAAAAATAACATATATGACATATACAAATATATTGCATATATACACACACATGCATGTAAAGCAACAAAGTGATTAAATTTTCATTCTAAAAGACTACTTGTTGGGGGACGCCTGGGTGGCTCAGTTGGTTAAGCGTCTGCCTTCGGCTCAGGTCATGATCCCAGCGTCCTGGGATCCAGTCCCACATTGGGCTCCTTGCTCGGCAGGGAGCCTGCTTCTCCCTCTGCCTCTGCCTGCCACTCTGTCTGCCTGTGCTCGCTCTCTCTCTCTCCCTCTCTCTCTGACAAATAAATAAATTTTAAAAAATTAAAAAAAAATTTTTTTTAAAGACTACTTGTTGGATCTCTGGGGGATTGAGTGGAAAAGTAGAGCAAGAGTAGAGAAGCTGGAGAGTCAGGTACCTTCTGCATAGGCTATTTAAATGGACCAAGTGAGAAGTGAGAGAAACCAGTGGCTATTAATAGTGTCTAACGGATACTTGACTGTGAAAAATGATAGCAAAAGAAAAGTTAGGGGTTATTTTCAAGTAATTTGTGATAATCTTGACTAAGATATTTCAAATTAGATAATTGAATAATTCATCAAATTTGAGAATGAGCTAATTGTTTTTCTCCTATATTTTCTGTGAAAATATGCAAATGAGTATAAGTGCAATTTGCCAGGGAGATGATTTGGCTGGTGTGGTAAGCCTGTAATTCATTAGCATAAACCCATTTTAACTCACTGTGGCATTAAAGATTGTATTGTTTAGAGAAAGAAGACTAGAAATTAAAATTTTTAAAACAAATAAATAAATGAATAAAAGATTGAGACGCCTGGGTGGCTCATTCAGTTAAGAACTGAATGTGAACCCACCCCTCCCAGTCAATGGCAGCCTTTCTTCAAGTACACACTCTTTAAACACAGTAGGACAAGGGCTAGGTGAGTGAGGCACTCTTCTCAGACAAGCATTTAAGGAGGCACCAAATAACTCAGTAATTAAGACAGCATCATAAAGCATTATCTGAAACTGCTGAAATTAATGCAAAAAATATACTCAACAAAATACAATTTTAATGAAAGACAGGTTCCAGGCTTAATTGTATTACCCTCTCTTACCCTAATTTCCCTGCTTCTGGAAGTCAGCCAGTCTCCTAACCCCCGTCACCACTTCCCGAAAACATCATGTAAAGCCGGTTTCCTGCTTTGTGCTAAATGACTGAGCTCTGCAACCAAACTTGACTTTTGCTTAGCGAGAAACAAACAGACTTTGTTTCAGATGTATGTGACTACTCATCTTTTTCCTCAATCCAAGGATAATAGCAGGACATGCATATTTTCTGTGTTGGACAAGGGTTCCTAACCCAATCTTCCTATTAATATACTCTGAGACATTGCTAAAAATTTTCCTCTCTGGGTATCTTTTCAAGTAGGCTCTTAGGTTTGTAATAAAAAAAATTATTCCTGTGGCTACCTTCAATGAAGAGCTTTACTGCAATGAATCACAGAAGTAAACTTGAGGTTGCTATGGCTTCTGCCTTTTAACCCTGAGGCATACAGCAAACCTTGGAGAAAGCCCAAAGAGATAATTCTGTTTCTTTTATGACAGGCCCAAAGCCCTGGTGACTTCCTTGTATTTCTTCTTTAATAACAAAGATACAAACATTTAAAGAACTACTTTCCCAGTAGTTCTTGCTCATAAAAAAAAAAGAAAGAAAGAAAGAAAGAAAGAAAGAAAGAAAGAAAGAAAGGAAGAAAATTAACCTTTGAGGGTTTACAAATGATCTCCAGTCATCACACTAACTCAGTTACTTTTTCTAAACAAAGCAAAACTAATGAACAATTTAGGCAAGACACATCATTGTGAAATTACCTCAGTCATCGCTAGCTTGGAATCCTAATAAAAACAGAATGCATCAAGCACTAACAAAGCTTAAGGTCCTGATCTTTATTTAAATTTTCTTTTGCTCTTTATATCCATTTTGCAAGGAAGTTGCTATTATTACCCCATTTCACACACAAGAAAACAGAGAAGAAAGTAGTAAAAGTTTGAACAACTATGATGCAGAAAAGCCAATATTTCAGCACAGGTTCTGAAACCTACATTCCTAAGCACTCTGGGCTTTTGCTTATAAGGTTTAACCACATCATATCAGATTTAAAAAATAAATAAAAATGGGCACCTGGGTAGCTCAGTCGTTAAGTGGCTGCCTTTGACTCAGGTAATGGTCCCAGGGTTCTGGGATGGATCCCGGAATCTGGCTCCCTGCTCTGTAGGAAGCCTGCTTCTCCCTCTCCCACTCCCCCTGCTTGCGTTATCTCTCTCACTGTCTCTCTCTCTGGCAAATAAATAAATAAAATAGTTTAAAAAAATAAAATTAAATAAAAATAAAAAATAAATAAAAACAGGTGGACTAGAAATGTAATACTTGATCTGAGGAGTAGGTCTCCATAATCACAAGTCATATTATAAATAAGCCTTTTAATGATTATACTATAAAACAACATAGTAAGTTATTACTGTGATTAAGTTCTAGAGATCATAAATATATTTTTAAAGGCTGGTTAAATATTGCTTTAATATTATGTAAAAGGGTGATTGTGGCTTGGAATAAAATCTTTAATATTCATATTGGGTAAAATTCAAAAAGTGCAGTGTCTCAAGCAACTTCACTAAGAAAACATCATCTACCCCCTATTTTTTGTGTTTTATGCCTTAAAAAGTGGTTCTAGCAATGAGGTTCCTGAGATTACAAATAGCAATGAAGAATTTAAATGTGCACTACATTAACTATTCAGAAGTTTTGTTGTGTCACTGGTTCAGGTTATCTTTGTTTCCTTCCTTCACATTAAAGCTGGACAAATCTATGAGATCTATAACTATCCAGTTCTCAAATAAATTTCTTGTCAAAATTTAGACTGAATGAATATCTCTTCTTCCTGACTTCTCTGCCTTAGGATGCAGAGATATAAAATCATTGGAGAACACTCATGATATCCCTCCCCCCAACATTCATAGACAGTGCAGTAAATATCTTTTCATGTTTGCCTTAAAATGGTAAATAAATCACCTTTGAGAAGTATATGTTTAGAATGATAGAATCCAGAGGGTTTTTTTTTATGTGTTTTCTGGTGATGAAATGGGATATCATCTTAAACTCAAGGTGGTCAAATATTTGAGCATTACATATATTTTTTAGACTTCCCACAAAGAAATGTTGATTTCATTGCACCATTACTCAGATATAAAGTGTCCTCCTTTAGCAGAGATCAAGGCCAAGCATCTGAGAGAAAGTTGGCCCCACTCTGCTATTATGAGATTTGCCTCAGTCCTGCTGCCATCATTTGTGGCCATGTAAAAGGGCTTGGCTCTCAGAATGCACCGAGACTTGAGCCTGTGGCCATGCACTTGAGCATGGACTTGAGCCTGATACTTGGACACCTCTACAGTCTGATCAATTTCCCACCTCTGCCAAATGGAAGTCGTATTGCCCATTCCATTCCTTTCCCAAAGAGTATATAAAAGAGCTTTCTCATTTCTTTCATCCAACTATTAATACTAGAAAGTACTGTAGGAAGGGCAATGCTTCCTTCCAGCATTTAGTGGAATACCCACATAAGTTAGATTTTCTAGTCTAGAAAGCCTCTACCAATGTGAAGTGTTAAGCACAACAGTTAGCAAGCCGGTAAGGGTTTTTGTTTGCCCCCAATGTTGCCCCTAGCCTGACCCTCTGTGCATATTTACTGGTATGTTTCATGAATCATGGAAAAGTCCATCCCATGCCTGATGCTGGTGATAGATGCCTTTTGGTTCCCCCATGTTTTCCAAACTCCAGCTACATACCTCTCACATCCTTGTTATCCCTTCCAGAGTAAAGAATGGAAGCCAGAACATGCTAGTCAGAACTCCTTGTCCTCCTTCCATTCTCTCCATATTCTGTAACTAGCTGGTTAATATAAGAACTGTGGAACAGTTGCCAGAGAAGCAGGATTGTAATTAGTCATCCTGATGTCTAATCCTCTCACTTGCTTTGTGACTTGGGACAAGACACTTCTCCTACATATCATTTTTCTCCTCTGTAAAAGGAAAGTGTTGAATTAAAAGATCTGAAAGGTATCTTCAAGGTAAAAAAAAAAATCTTTACATCTATGATTGTGTAGATATCTATAAATGTAATTTTCATACAAAAGTTTTGCTAAAGAAAGCCCAGTACCCTAAATATGGTGGGGTCCTTTGTGAGGATGGGCTCTGTTTCGGTGTCACTCCCAAAGACATGACAGCTACTTAACATCCCTATTAATGTGCCATCGATTTATTTGTGTGCATTAATTCAGCAAATCTCAGGCAATGGGATTAGTGAAAGAATACGGCTTTATGTGTCAGAAAATCAAGGGATCAAATCTAGGCTGTGTCACCGATCAAGCACTTATGTTATTTAACCTATTTACCTCAGTTTGCACGTCCATGTAATTAGGATAGTTATACCTACTCCCAAGGTTGTCATGGGGATTACATGAGTTGAGACATGAGAAGAATAGGGCACAGTGCCCAGCCCATATTGAGTACCCATGACAGCTTCATTTTCTTTGTTTCCTTCCTTCACATTAAAGCTGGGCAAATCTATGAGATCTATAATTATCCAGTTCTCAAATAAATTTCCTGTCAAAACTTGGACTGCATGAATATCTCTCCCTCCCAACTTCTCTGCCTCAGGTTGCAGAGATATAAAATCATTGGAGAACCCTCATGATACCCATCCCCCCAACATTCATAGACGGTACAATAAATGACTTTTCATATTTGCCATAAAATGGTATATAATATATCATTTTTAAGAAAGTATATATTTAGAATGATAGAATCAGAGTTTTTGAGGCAACATTATAAATACTATCACTTGACAGTCAATAGTTTACTGATTTTAAATATCATGTATATCAGAAAGATTGGTATTTCTTACATATCACCCAGTGATTCTCCATTATGGCATCCTCCTGTTTCATACTGCATTTGGACACATACTGACGCTGTCCTCTATTGTAATACACATATACATTTTACAGAAAACTGAAAGATAAGTATCGTAGCTCAGATGTTAAGTCTCTCAGTTAGTATGTGTTATTTAATCTTAAAAGTGGAAAAACCCAGGTTGTGTGGCTGTTACTCCAGATATTAGAGGCACCTGAGTCTCCTCTAGTATCCCACATTATCCTTGCTTCATGATGAGAAAGCAGTCCCCATAGCCCTTCTGCTGGAGGTCCATATTCTTGACCCTGGGCATCAATTAATGAAATGCTCACTATGAACACTTTTAGAGTCAGAGTGTCTAGCCTGGCAGAAGTATTCCCTCAAGGTTCCCATCACATGTTCATATTTAATTTGAATTTTTTTGAGTCCTATGTTTAATGATCTAGACACTTTCCAAAGATATAGGTCTCAATCTGCATAATAGATCGTAGGGAAGGTAAGTCATTTCCTGTCTCAATTTAGTCAAGCCAGCAAAAGTAATCTGTTGCTTTGATAATCAGTATACCTTCCCCTTCTTGATTTCATTGTCATTGATCATATAAAGGAATTGGAGTGATTGACTTTTCCCATTACACCATCTTTTAATATTTTCTAAGTATTTTTGAGTAGCTATTACGTACCAGGTTCCATGGGTTTTTAGAGGAAGCAAATGTCCCTGACTGGAGGTAAGTAAGGGATTCTCCTACTCAGTAAATATGTAGGATACTGAAGTCATCATATAATTAACCAGGACAGAATGGGAAGACAGGAGTAATTGCTCTGGCTATGTCTATTCTTACCAGACTCTTGCCCTGAGACCAACAACCAGGAAGTGCTTAGGTAGGCCTGGGCCAACCACACAAATAAAGGTCCTTCTGTTTCCTTGTTGAAGGTATATGGGGTCAGTGAAGAAGTTGCCAACCCAAGTATGGATTAAAGAAAGCTAAAACCTTCTTCCTAAACACAAATATCTTCACCACGCACCGTCCATCTCTCTGATCTAACAAACATTTAAAAAGCGGCCATTCTGGCCAGGTATTGTACAGGGTGGGGAGTACTTCAGAGCAAATGAGAAGCAACTGCTGCTCTCCAAGTATTCAAAACCTGAGACAATGACTATTCTTGCAGGAAGGAACCTGGGAAAGCTTAACACATTAAATGTGGGATGTTGAAAAGGCTTGGATTCAGATTAGGCCTTCTTGTATGTATGATTGAAGAACAATTACTTAACTCTCTGACCCTCAGTTTCTTTAACTATACACACGGTCAATAATAATGTATTTCTTTTTTTTTTTTAAACACCTGTGAGGAGAGCAGGGCACTGTGAGAACAGAGCTCCAGAGTTATGGTATGATTAGAGCAGCTGGGGTCGGAGATGCCAGAGAGCCAGGCTGGATTAGATGTTAGATAGTTAGCAATGGGGCTGAACAGGATTTCTTTAGCATGACCCAAAATATGCTGACTCACCAAAAGTGGGACTAAGGAACAACCTGGGGCATCATGGCAGGACGTTTGGTAGACTCTTTACAACTCATGACAGCTTCAGAACTTTTGAGATACTATGTGAGTTAGGCATGCATCTGAGCTGCATGGTCATTGCCCTTTAGATAATACAATCAGGGCTCTGGGTGTTGTTTTAGCCTCAGGTTTTGTATTCTACATGTTTTATGTTGGTTTGATATGCTATAGTTCCTGGAAATGAAGCCAAGGCAACAGGCCAGAAGTTAATATCCTCATTTAACATTTTGTGAACCTTGGGATGCATTAGGGAAGGGGAGAGAGAGAAACCAAACAGGTCAGTTGATTGTAAAAGCCACTGGATTTCAAGAGTGTAGGTACCTTGTTAATTCATTCTGGGGCTAATAGTCACAACCTGGGAAATCTAAGGAAAAGGGAAAATTCTCAAAAAGTTCCCTGGAGGAAAGAGCATACTTCATCACCTGAGGACAAGGCAGGAATGTAATTTCCTGAGCGTGTATAAGATGTGACCATTCAGGGGCACCTGGGTGGCTCAGTGGGTTAAAGCCTCTGCCTTCGGCTCAGGTCATGATCCCAGGGTCCTGGAATCGAGCCCCGCATCGGGATCCTTGAAGGGAGCCTGCTTCCCCCTCTCTCTCTGTCTGCCTCTCTGCCTACTTGTGATCTCCGTCTGTCAAATAAATAAAATCTTTAAAAAAAAAAAAGGAAAAATAAAAAGATGTGACCATTCAGTTACCTTCTGGGTTTGGACTCCTCACCCTCTGGCTGTGTGGCTGCTGTACCATCTGGCCTCAGGATCCCACACTCCTCATGCCTACACAAAGAAGAAAATGGAAACACAGAGATTTAAAAAGGGCCCAGATTTGTTCACTTTGCAATAGCATCTATTTTTACTGTTTTAGCCCTTCTTTTCAAGTCTGGCTGCCTTGGTTGCCCTCTCCTCAGAGGCGCTGCAGAAATGACGGGGCCAGGGGAAGGGAGTGCTTGTTAACCAAAGGGCCTCATTGCAGGCTGCTCTGGGACAAGTGGGGCCTTCCTGGTGACCAGAAGGCACCATAGTTTCCCCCTTGGACTTGGCTTTGCCCCCGACACACGCAGAGCCACCTGGGGGTGCTCTTTGGCCAAGGTGCTCACCTGGTCCGGAGGGACCCAACCCTCACCCTCATGGAAATTCACCATCTCCCAGGCTGTCCTCACACTTTCTCCTCATAGGAATAGGCTGGCGAGGCTGCTGGTCAGCCTTGATCGCACACACAGAGCCTGTGCTAGATCTGGCCCTGCCAAGCTGATTGTTATCTTGACCTCATCACTCCTCCCTAGTTCTGCTGCTTACGCAGGTCTTGATCTCTCTCTCTCTCTCTCTCTCTCTCTCTCACACACACACACACACACACAGAGTTTAGGTGCATTGTACAGTTTTTACCAAGAAAAAATGTTCCATGGCATTAAGCATTTCCATGTTTCCGTGTCAGTTATTGGATTATTTTGGCATTATTAACTATGCTAGTGCTGGTGGTAGTGGTTTTAAAAGGTGTTTGCAAGCAGTCAGAGTAAGCCCTGGGCTTGTTTGAGTATTCCGTGGGGCCAGTGGCCACCTAATAATGGTTATGCAGGGGTTTGTGGGTGGATCTGTCCTGTTACACTCAAAGTCCTCTTTTGTTTTGCTGCCCAAGTCTAAATAAATAATTTTGTGAGTAGATACTTGCTCTCTTTTTAAGAGATAATCTTTACCTACAGAATGCCCTCTCAAAACTCGTTTTTCACAGCAATTATTTTTTATCCATTAAAACGAAACTTTTATCAATAAAACACTGTTGTTTAGATATATTAAGAGGTATTTTTTGTAATTTATGTTTTGTTTAAGAATCATGCCCAATTTTTTTTTCTATTTCAGAGGAAAGAAAGAGATAAAAGTAAGTTTAACACTTTGTGGGTACTGGTAAATGATCTCTATTCAAATTGTACTTCTTATTCACTAGAGTACAGAATTTCAGAAAGACAGTTATGATATGAATATGTGCCTGAGCTCTTATACATAATTATAAAAGCTGATTCTGTAAGTTCCAGTCTCTCATCAGCAGGAATGAAAATTTCACCAGAGCTAAGTAAAATTTCCCTTGGTGGGTTATACCTTCTTCACTCCTACCCCACGTGTTCTGGTTAGAATTGACCTTACTGACTGTTGTGGGAATAGATACTGAACAGTATGACTTTTCTCTCAAAGTGTGGACTATGAACCACATTGTGAGCATCACTTGACAACCTGTTAGAAATGCAGGGCCCTGGGCCCTGCATCAGACCTACTGAATCAGAATCTGTCTTTTGAAATATTCCCCAGGTGAATTCTATAAACATGAATCATATAGTCTGGGTCTAAAGCAATGGTTCTTAAGACTGCATAGACACTGAAGTCACTGGGAGCTTCGAAGTATACTAATGCCTGATTTGCACTCACAGATCTGTGGGATTAATTAGCCTAAGGAAGGCCTCAATATAAGTATATTTTAAATCTCTACAGATGATTCTATGGTGCAGACACTAATTTTCAACCATGGAGAGCTTATCTCCCTACCTATAGTGATTACTTCAGAGGTAAGAATTTGATCTAATTCAACCAATGAGAGGCTTACCCTGGGCATATGTCTGATTATGAAGGAAAAACAAGCTCTCTCCTTCAAGTTGAAGGTGAAATTAAAAATATGTGAAATTAGCACTTGATGTAATGGGCACTGATGTTCTATACACCCGATGAATCACTAATTCTACCTCTGAAACTAAAAAAACAAAAAAACAAAACAACACAAAACTAGGAAAAGAATAAATTAAACCTAAAGTAGACAGAAAAAAAGTAAAGGACAAAGATTATACCAAAAAAATAAATAAAAATACTAAATATGTATGAATATATATGAGTATATATATGAACTATGAGTATATATGTCACATTCAGAGCAGATGTGCACATGGATAAAGGTCATACTGACCTGGTAGCAAAGTCAACACATGGAAGAAAACAGAACTGAGTTAGAGGAGATGGAAGGAAATGGGTCCTGGTGAAAGGTTTCAAGTCTCACCTTGGGTCATTCCTGAAGCATTTAAGCTTTGCCTTTATAGTCATGTCAGCTGGTAAATTCCTTTTCAGCTTATAATAATTTGGTTGGTTTTCCTTTTTTGTGTAGCAGACAGTGCTTTAGTTGATAGTCAGGTCAAGGACCCTCTTGCTAGACTCCATCTTTTGAGTAAAATACATTAATGCATATTAAAGTTGCAGAATTTTAAGGCTTGAAAGGAACCTATTTATTTCTGAATCAGTACACGTGCTTTCTAATTGAGAAGAAAATGTTCAGGACAGGTGAGAGTCAAGGCTGGCCAGTAGGAGCTGGATGCTGGATGTAGAGCCTCGAGGGTAGAACCCAATGCCTTTAGAAGACTCGCACTTTGCTGTGTGCAATAATCCCTCTACCTCGCTGACATTTGTCTCTTCCATTCATTGCTTGCACCTCTTAAATATTCTAATTCTGAAACTCTCATTATCATTCACTAAATTGTGATCTAAAAGTCACCAGCAACGGGGCAGATGAATACACAACCAAAGGATTCTTTGATCAAGTAAATTTGAAAAGTGCTTTTTTTTAATAATCTCCACCTCCTCTGGGAGCATCTCAATTCACCTGTTCCTGATAAATGCTTCTGTAAGGGAAAACTGCTTAAATCCTCCTTATCCTAAAAACGCCTATTAACATAACAGCTTTCTGAATTGAAGTTTTGGAACATGGTGAAGAGTAAGATGGCTTTAGAAGAGTCTGAGTTTATAAGAAAAACGCCTAGATTCAGTTTCTCCCAAAGTAAACCCCCACAAGAAGATTTGGATAAGATGATTTACGTAGAAGGTGATCTCAGGGAGGCACCTGGGTGGCTCAGTCATTTAGGTGTCTGACTTGATTTTGTCTCAGGTCATGATCTCAAGATCGTGGGATTGAGCCTCCCAACTGGACTCTGTGCACAGTGGGGAGCCTGTTCTAGATTCTCTCTCTCCCTCTCTCTCTCTCTCTGGCTCCCCCTCCACTCTCTTTCCTGCTTGCTCTCTCTCTAAAATAAATAAATGAAATCTTTTTTAAAGAGCATCAATGATCTCAGGAAGCAGAGCAAAAGGGAAGGAATAGATGATGGGAGAAAAAAAATAAAAAGATGAGTCCCCATTTGATGGGACTCGGGCTTCTGATATGGTAAGGTTCGTCCTCCCTCCGGTTGTTTGCTGTAATCCTGGGACATATTTTTCAGGCCTCTGCCCTCCTGTCTCAGCAACAGTGAGGTCATCTCTGGACCTGAAAATCTCCCGAGCTTCTTAATTATAGAATTCCAAGGCAGGAAAGAAGAAAAGGGTGCCCCCCCCCGCCCCCGATATGGTCAGACTTCATTTGTATTGCTGGCTTGGACACCAGTATCCCTGGATCTCAGCAGAAGATTGAAGTCTGAAATTGGGACTCTGAAGTCACCCAGGTTGATTTTAAATTCAAATAAGCTTCTTAAACAAAAATGGGACATGCTGGTACAACCATCAAGAGAAATGAAGACTGACAGTTTAATTTCTCTAAATACTATAAGCAAAAAGGATGTCAGCTCCATTGACTGGTGTGGAGCAGAGGGGGTGGTTACCTGGGTTGAATGTAATAGCCTGCAGCAGAGAAAAATAATATTGAAATGGGTCCTTGCAGGGGCGCCTGGGTGGCTCAGTGGGTTAAAGCCTCTGCCTTCGGCTCAGGTCATTATCTCGGGGTCCTGGGATCGAGCCCTGCATCGGGTTCTCTGCTCAGCGGGGAGCCTGCTTCCCTCCTCTCTCTGCCTGCCTCTCTGCCTACTTGTGATCTCTGTCAAATAAACAAATAAAATCTTAAAAAAAAAAGAAAAGAAATGGGTCCTTGCAAGATTTTACATGGAGAAACTGGGAGGGACTCTTCTGGGTAAGCATTTCTGGTTATATTTTGCCTCTTCTTCTGGTCCCAGTCTTTACAGCAGCCTGAAATGGGTTGATTTATTTACTACTGTCTAAAACCCTAAAATGACCCTTTCTGTTTATCAAAATTCATCAAAGTGGCCCCTGTGTCTTCTGTACATCACCACTCACACCATCCTTAAGAATGATTGTTTCAAGCGTCAGGTACACATAAAGGGCTCATATCTCATATTAGAAGCAACTCAATTTGTAATCTATCAAACAATTCAGGTGCAAGAGACATGATATTATTGAAATGGACAGAAGGTACATGTCATGTCTAAGTATTCATTTAGGCAAGGATTGCAATCTCAGAATTGATTTTATAGGCCAGTTCTGCAGACAGAACACAGGAATCTACATGGTCAGGGGGCGGGGGTGGTGAATGTCAATGTGAAGAAAGTTGGGTATTTTAAGCTTGTGTTTAAATAATATTGAGGGGGCACCTGGGTGGCTCAGTGGGTTAAGCCTCTGCCTTCGGCTCAGGTCATGATCTCAGGGTCCTGGGATCGAGCCCCTCGTCGGGCTCTCTGCTCAGCGGGGAGCCTGCTTCCTCTCTCTCTGCCTCCCTCTCTGCCTACTGTGATCTCTGTCTGTCAAATAAATAAATAAAATAAAATAAAAATATTGAGGATAATTAGAAGAAAGCTATGTTGTGGGTGAAATAATTTGGGGGTGGGGGTGGAAGACAGAATCACCTATAAAATAACAAAAATATTTCTTCTTTTTTTAATTTTAGGATATTCTACTGAAAAGTATAGATAACTGCCCTTCCACCCAAATATACTGAACACTCTGATGATAATTATGGCTACAACTTATAGAGTTTTTCTATCAGAGACCGAGCTATGGGATTTACCTCTGTTGACTCTAATATTTGCATGGCCGTTAAATCATCATAGTGTGTGAGTAATGATGGTGAGAAGAAATTGAATAATTTTTTTATACAAGAGGAAACCTGTGTTTATACCACAATTATGATATTGGTATTGTTGAAATGAATTTCCAGGCCCAGGATGGAGCTACTCCTGCCCAGGATGCCACATCAACAACCTGAACCTCAGGTAACTAGTGTGTCTGTAAACGTTTTGCACCAAGCCTCCCACATACAGGACAGCTATTCAATGATACAAGAAGATTTCTTTCAGTTTCTCAGTCTCTCTTTCTCTCTCTTTTTCTTCCTCTATCCATTCCTCTCCCCCACATCTCTCTCTTCTTGTCTCTCTCTCTCTCCCTCTGTCTCCCTCTCCCCCTCTCTCTCCCTCCCTCTCTCTCACCTTGTCTCCCTCTCTCTCTCCCTTTCTCTCTCCCTCTCTCTGTCTCTCTCCTTTTCCCTCTCTATATATCTCTATCTCCTCCCTCTCCCTCTCCCTCTCTCTCCTGGTCTCTTTCTCTCCTTTCCCTTCTCTTTCTATCTCCTCTCACTCTCTCTCTTCCTCTCTCCAGGTCTCTCACATTGAACCATTAGTCTCTTCAGAGAAAGATAAGTTTTTCCCTAATAACTCCAAATAAAGAAGCTGAAAGAGGAAAAACAAAACAAAAACAAACAAAAAACTTTCCGAAGGATGAATTTTATTTCTGGTTTTATCAGTTAAATGGATTTTAAAACTTCTAGTATAAGGAAAATGCTTGCAGTTTTGCCATCTGGAACCTCAGAGGTGTGAAAATATGGAAATAGACTGTGTGTGTGTGTGTGTGTGTGTGTGTGTGTGTGTGTGTAGGAGTTGGGGTAAAGATGGGAGGAGCTGTTCTCTGCCTGAGCTACACTGGGGGAAGTTACAGCCCCTTATTCTGGACTTGGTTGTCATTTATTCATTCTTCCCTAACCTTGGTGGGGCTGAAACCAGGGCTCCACAGGTGATTTCTGCAGCCACAAATTGAAATCTGTGGCTGGTTGAGTCTAGGACTTTTGGGAGGAGAAGGGATGCTTTTGCAAAAGTGGACATCTCAAAAAATTGGAACACTCTTTACCCAACAGATACCTTCATAACATGGAACTCGTGTCTTTGTTTCTGGCTTGTACAGGAAAAGAGAGAACAATGAGTTTGAACACATGAAGAAACCATTTTTAATCCTGTGATAACCTTGCCTTCTCGAAGTCTGAGTGTAAGTTCTAGCTCTCCCCTTTCATAAACTGAATCTATCAATTTGCCCCTAATAAGCAGATTATGCTGTTCTGAGAAGTTTGGGGACTTATTTCTTTTTAATAGGAAAATTGGTTCCTAATTAGAATCTCTTATTTGCATGGGGATGGTGGTGGTCGTGTTTGACGACTCTCCCTTACCTACCATGATGCTTAGCATGCCATCTGAATGTTCCCATAAATGTTTATTAAATCATTAAATGAATGTATTAACTATTTATTTAATGGTTTGTTAGTGCCCTATTTCTGTGTAGCAAATTACCACAAACAATGATTTAAATAGCACCCATTTATCATTTTATGATTTCTTTGGATTAGGAGTTCAGATACAGGTTGGCTGATTACTCCGCTCCGGCATGACCAGGCTGAAATCAAGATGTTGGTGTGGGATTGAATTCTCATTTTAGACACAGAAGCCTTTTCCAAGCTCATGGGTTATTGACAAAATTCATTGTTTTGTGGCTGTTTTCTTGAGATCCCATTTTCTTGCTAGCTATCAGCCAGGGATAATCCTCTGCTCTGAGAAGATGATCACAACTTGCTTTATGGCTCCAAAGCGGTTCACAATCTGCTTTCTTCCAAGTGGCAACATTACATCTCTCTGACTTTTTAATTCTTCTTTAGTCTGCTGTGAATTAGACTTCTATAAAGTAACATAATAATTGGGTGACTATCCTATCACCATTTGCCATGTATAACATAACCTCATCAAAGGAGTAACTATCCCATCTTACTTACAGGCTCTGCCTCAGAAGGGAAGAGGACTATATAAAAGGTTAGGAAACGTGGGGCCATGTAAGAATTCTGCCTATCATAAGTGGGAGGTATCCATCCTTCATAAGGAAATTCATACATGAATTTAGCCATCATTATTAGTTTATTTCCTATGTTTTAAATCTATCTTTGTCATTAAAAATGACAGGTAAAAATTATCACTTCACTTTAAGACATAGAAGATGCAGGCCAAACTTACCCAAATTTGCCCAGGTGGTTTGGTTTTTCATATAGTGCCATTCTTGGTCAGAAAGAAGGTCCCTTTACTCAAAAGGTTCTTCTCTTATTATCCACTGAATTTTGGTGTTCTCTTGATAAAGAAATTGTTCATGTGATACATTTGCATACACACAAAGACACACACACACACAATTGGCTTTTTCATCTATAGTTTTCCTGTGTGACCACAAACTCTTGTCATTATTTACTAGAGAATGAATGGTCACCAGAACCAAGATGAGACAATGAGGGTCATTTGGAAATCAAATATAATTTGGCCACCATATGCTCAGGCATGTACCAGCTACCATGAAAAACACACACTTAGATACAAATAGCCCTTTCTACAGAGACAGGTATAAAATACCTCACTTCCTAGGGAGAGATACGTAGGCCTTCCTCAGTAGTAATATGTAATTGCCATTCTCAGATTTTTTCAGCATAGATTTTGATCATAACAATGAATTATTGTTCTCTTACAAAAAGTAAGGACCACTGGAAAATACAACATAAACTGGAAAGAACATCATCTGCCACAGCATCATATCACAAAGCCCAGACCTCCAAAGATGTGACTTCCTGGAGGTGCTGAGGCTAGACCAGGCTTTTCCTCCAGCCTCTTCACCCCGACCTAAGAATCATTTGGAAACGTTAAGGTCATCCCTTTAAGTTTCTCCATAGTGGCAATATTGTCTAACACTCCCAGGGTTGCTTTGAATGACTGTTTCCTCTTTAGTGTGATCGGATAACTCAAGTCCTGCCCCCCATGTCCTACTTTGTTCTACTGAGACCTGGTTGTTTCAGGGCAATGATTTTGCTACTTGGATGTAAGCTTGACAGTATCTTTGTTCTGATTAAGTGTGGGGTTCTATAATATCTACTTTCATACCCTCCAACATATTAAGACTCAAGGAAGGATACCAATGTCCTTCAGCCTCCCCTAATGAGTTAATAAACTAATCAACCATAAGATGCTGAGTACCTGCATTGTGAAGGACACAAAATAAGTCAAGCTGTTATCTTTTCCATTCAGAGTTTTACATTTTGGCAAAATCCTTATTAATTATTCTATATTAAAAATTATAAAAGACAGTGCCTATCAAATGATAAAGTAGATTAAACCACTCACAACTCTACCACTACTGTGATTGGATCACAGTCTGAAGAGACAAGTAATGGACCCCTGTAAGTAAGAGTCTCTTTCCTATAAAATTTGAATTATGTGAGTCTACATTGTACAGTTGAACTAGAAGGACATGTATGAGTTAGGGAGTCCAGACCACATCATATTTATGATGTTGCACAGAAAAAAACACATGTAAGGAAAGAATAATAAGGAATGGAGTAGAGAAGGAAGAGAGAGAAAGGAAGATATAGCTTTAAAGCTTTTGTTCTTAAAGGCTTTCTTTTCTTGATTCTAGTCCCTCATAAGGTCTACATACATGATATGTTCTTGCATTATAGAAGAAACCCTTTTGTTGCTCTCTTTTCTCTTACTTGTTTAAGGCTACTATGACCAGCATCCGTTGCTTTTAGCTAAAGGATATCTTACAAGGAGAAGCACTAATTTTTATGTTCCAAGCACACTTGCAATAGGAATTCAGAGAAAGGACAGGTAGACTAGAAAGATCAAGGTAGGTCTTAAGTTGGTCCTGAAAGAATGAGGGCTAATTAAAAAGCCAACAGAGATAAATGACATTATAGGTAGTGTGAATAGTATGACCAAAGGTAAAGAGACATCAATGGACATGTTGCGTATGGAGACCATGAACCAACCCTGTTTCCAGAGATGGTTCATATCATATATTTGTGACACGTTTAGGCAGGAATATCAGCAATGCTCATTTTGTCTTTCCCTCTTTATTTAGTAACTTCAAACTGTTAGATTTGCAACTAAGAATCCTCAGTTGTAATCAATGGTCAGTTATCTATGCATTTAATCTAAACCCTCTTGCAAAATGTTGTGACAAAAATGAGGAAATCTTTGATCGTCAAAAATCACATGGACTTTGGCAGGCAGTTAGTTTAGGACTCTACAGTAAGATCCACCACAGCTGTATGATGCTTAGCAAGATACTTAATGTTTCTGAGTTTCAATTTTCTCATTTATATACTGGGATAATAATACCTAGTATACAGAATGAAAAAAAACTGTGCATATATAATGATATTAGTGTCACTAAAATATAAGCTACGACTTCCTTCCTGCCTCATTTGTTGTACATCTGCGCTATTGCCAACTCAGCACTAATCCAAGATGATGATGATAGTGATTGTCATGACTGACCAAGACAAAATATGACCCAAGAGATTTGTTGAATGCCTTATGTGCCTCATGCCATTTAATTCATACAACAGCCTCAAAAAAAAAAAATCCAGTACACAGTTATTGTTATAAAAATTTTCTATTGTTCTTACCTTTAGAATTACTTCTAGGTTGCTATCAATTCTTGGTGAGTATGTCTCTGGACTCTGACAGGAAGTTTGTTCTATCATGAAGACAAATGTCCCTCAAACGTAGGCCGTTGGGGTGGGTTTAATGAAAGTCATTGCTATAATCCATGATCCAAGTCATAGTCAGGCCACTGCTTTTTGAGCAGGGACCCCACAAGTGACAGATCCAGGAAGATTCCTCCTCCTTCGTCCTCCAGGAGGAGTGGTGTGGGAGTGCTCAGCAGGAATCTGCTGGGCTTGGAGACTCCAAACGGAACCATGTGCCAGAGATAGAAATGCTTGGTCATAGGACGGGTGAGCACAGAGTGTGGCCAGAGACTAGGGAGATGGGAGGGATTGACATTTTTCTCTGAGGGCACACTGAGGAGTGGGGACCTGAGCTCTCAGCAACTACAGGCCAGAGATTGGGAGGCCGCCATTTTCATTCTCTGCCTCCAAAGCTGTATGGAAAGCAGTCAGGGAAAAAAAGCTCGTGAGAGCGAACCTGAGCAGATTACTTAGCCTGGCCCCTGCCAAGGCTGGTGCAATTCCACCTCAGGCAAAGACAGTTGAGAATCACTGCAATGAGCTCCTCCCCCAGAAGATCAGCAAGAACATCCAGCCAAGACCAAGTTCTCTGATCAATGAGAACTGCAGAACTCCAGAGCTAGGGAAAAGCATCACATAGAATTCATGCCTCTTTTCCCATGATTCTTTAATCTTTCAAAGTTAAATTTTGTATATATTTTTTCTTATTCTATTTTTTAATTTTTCCTCACTCCTATTTTAACCTTTTTAAACTATTTTATCTTATCAACACCTTTTAAAAAAATCTTTGTTAATTTCCATTGTTATAGTCATATTCTATCCCTTCATTGTATTGAACCTTATTTTTTGTATACATATAGGTTTTTCTTTCTTTAAAATTTTGGGATACAGTTTCTTCTAACAGAGCAAAATATACACTAAATCTAGCACATGGCTTTGGTTTAGTCTCCAGCCTGATCACACTTTTCCTCTTTTTTTTTTTTTCTTTTTTCAACCAACTTCTTATCTTATCAATTCTTTTTTAAAAATCATTTTAAATTTTCATCTTTACACTCATTTTCCATCCCTTCATCATGTTTACCCTTATTTTTGTATATATATAAGTTTTTCTTTCTTTAAAAATTTGGGAGGCAGTTTCTTCTAACAGACCAGAATACACCCAAAATCAAGTGTGTAGGTCTATTCTATTGACTAGTGTTTTATATACATATATATAATAAATAATATTATAATAATAAATATTATTATATTACAATAATTATAAATAAATTATTATATTATAATAAATAAATAAATAAAAATCTTAAATATATACATATTTAAGATTTTTTTTTTATTTGACAGACAGACATCATAAGTAGGCAGAAAGGCAGGCAGAGAGAGAGGAGGAAGCAGGCTTCCCACTGAGCAGAGAGCCCAATGCGGGGTTCGATCCCAGGACCCTGGGATCACGACCTGAACCAAAGGCAGAGGCTTCAACCCACCAAGCCATCCAGGCGCCCTATATATATATATATATATATATATATATATATATATATTTATTTATTTATTTATTTTTCTTTTTTCTTTTTTCTTTTTTTCTCCTTTCTACTCCCTCCCAGTTTCAGGTCTTTTCCAATTGGATTAGTGTGTATTTTTCTGGTGTTGTTGCTACCTTTTTAGTATTTTGTTCTCTCATTCATCTATTCTTATCTGGATAAAATGACAAAGCAGGAAAACTCACCTCAAAAAAACAAAACAAAAAACAAAAACAAGAGGTAGTACTGTGGCTAGGGACCTAATCAATACAGACATTAGTAAGATGTCAGAACTAGAGTTCAGAATGACCATAATCAAGGTGCTAGCTGGGTTCAAAAAAATCATGGAAGATACTAGAGAATCCCTTTGTGGAGAAATAAAATCCTTTTCTGGAGAACTAAAAGAACTAAAATCTAACCCCCCAAAAAGCTATTAATGAGGTGCAATAAAAAATGGAGGCTCTTACTGCTAGGATAAATGAGGCAGAAGAGAGAATTACTGATATAGAAGACCAAATGATGGAGAATAAAGAAGCTGAGAAAAAGAGAGATAATCAACTACTGGACCATGAGGGGAGAATTCGAGAGATAAGTGATACCATAAGATGAAACATTATTAGAATAATTGGGATCCCAGAAGAAGAAGAAAGAGCGAGAGGGGCAGAAGTTATACTGGAACAGGGGAACCTGGGTGGCTCAGTGGGTTAAACCTCTGCCTTCAGCTCGGGTCATGATCCCAGGGTCCTGGAATCGAGCCCCACATCTCGCTCTCTGCTCAGCAGGGAGCCTGCTTCCTCCTCTCTCTCTCTCTGCCTGCCTCTCTGCCTACTTTTGATCTCTGTCTGTCAAATAAATAAAAAAAAAAAAGTTATACTGGAACAAATTATAACAGAGAATTTCATTAATTTGGCGAAGGGAAGAAGCATCAAAATCCAGGAGGCACAAAGAAACCCCCTCAAAAATCAATAAAAATAGGTCAACACCACATCATCTAGTAGTAAAACTTATAAGTGTCAGTGACAAAGAGAAAATCCTGAAAGCACCTCAGGACAAGAGGTCTGTAACATACAATGGTAGAAATTTAGATTGGCAGCAGACCTATCCACAGAGACCTAGCAGGCCAGAAAGGACTGGCATGATATATTCAGAGCATTAACTAGAAAAATATGCAACCAATATCCATATATGGATACTATATCCAGCTAGGCTGTCATTGAAAATAGAAGGAGAGTTAAAAATCTTCCAGGACAAACAAAAATGAAAAGAATTTGTAAACACCAAACCAGCCCTACAAAAAAATATTGAAAGAGGACCTCTAAGCAAAGAGAGAGCCTAAAAATAACAGACCAGAAAGGAACAGAGACAATATACAGTAACAGTCACCCTACAGGCAATACAATGACACAACATTCACATCTTTCAATAGTTACCTTGAATGTAAATGGGCTAAATGCCCCAATCAAAAGACACATGGTATCAGAATGGATAAAAAAAAAAAAAAGAAAAAAACAAGACCCATTGATATGCTATCTGCAAGAAACTCATTTTAGACCCAAAGACACCCTAGATTTAAAGTGAGGAAGTGAAAAACAATTTACCATGCTAACAGACATCAGAAGAAAGCTGGGATAGCAATCCTTATGTAGATAAATTAGATTTTAAGCCAAAGACTGTAAAAAGAGATGAAGAAGGACACTATATCATACTTAAAGGGTCTGTCCAACAAGATAATCTAACAATTTAAAATATCTATGCCCCTAACATGGGAGCAGCCAATTATATGAACCAATTAATAACAAAATAAAAGAAACACATCGACAATAATACAATAATAGTAGGGGATTTTAACACCCCCTTCACTGAAATGGACAGATCATCTAAGCAAAAGATCAACAAGGATATAAAGGCTTTAAATGACAAACTGGACCACATGGACATCAGATATATTCATAACACTCCAGCCTAAAGCAACAGAATACACATTCTTCTCTAGTGCACATGGAACATTCTCCCGAATAGATCACATCTTGGGTTACAAATCAGGTCTCAACTGGTACCAAAAGACTGGGATCATTCCCTGCATATTTTCAGACCACAGTGCTTTGAAACTAGAACTCAACCACAAGAGGAAAGCTGGAAAGAACTCAAATAGAAAAAATATGAGGGGCACCTGGGTGGCTCAGTGGGTTAAAGCCTCTGCCTCCGACTCAGATCATGATACCGGGGTCCTGGAATCAAGCCCCTCATTGGGCTCTCTGCTCAGCAGGGATCCTGCTTCCTTTCCTCTCTCTGTGCCTGCCTCTGCCTACTTGTGATCTCTCTCTGTCAAATAAAATAAATAAAATCTTTAAAAAAAGAAAAATAAAAATATAAAAAACCCATAGCAAATATCATTCCCAATGGGGAAAAACTGAGAGATTTTCCCCTAAGGTCAGGAACATGGCAGGGATGTCCACTATCACCACTGCTATTCAACTTGTACTAGAAGTATTAGCCGCATCCATCAGACAACAGAAAGAAATAAACTGCATCCAAACCAACACAGAAGTCAAACTCTCAATCTTTGTGGATGATATGATACTTTTGTGGAAAACCCCAAATACTCCACTCCAAAACTGCTAGAACTCATACAGGGATTCAGTAAAGTTTCAGGATATAAAATCAATGCACAGAAATCAGTTACATTTCTATAAACCAACAGCAAGATAGAAGAAAGAGAAATTAAGGAGTCAATCCCATTAATAATTGTACTCAAAACCATAAGATACCTAGGAGTAAACCTAACCAAAGAAGCAAGGAATATGTACTCAGAAAACTTTAAAGTACCCTCATGAAAGAAATTGAGGAAGACACAAAGAAATGGAAAAATGTCCCATGCTCATGGATTGAAAGAATAAATATTGGTCTGACTACCATACATCCCTGTGCTTGTCTCCACCATGATATTTATGATGTAATATCCCAACTAGGTTGAATTCTTCAAAGTAGAAACTTTGTTCCAAACTGTCATTTATAGATTTGTGCCTATTACATGACCTAGTCCAAAACACACCACAAAGAACTGTTAGATTGAACTGTAAAAATTAAATAATTTTTGATATAATAAATTATCATGATTAAATTCCTAGCTGGTTTTTCTAATGTGAATTTTTTTCGGGGTGGAGGAATGCTATATTTAATACACCACCAAATTTTAAGTTCTTTACAGGTATGATTCTTGTCCTTACCTAGCCTACAAAGACCTGTGTGATTTGTCTCCTGAATATTGCCCTACTATTGTTTAACACCCTTCTTCTCATTTTCCACTCTATTCTCTCTACACTGTTCTCCTCTCTCCTTCTGTAGGATATGAAGGTTGGTCCCTTCTTAGGTCTTTGCAGTTCTATTTTCTAAAACACTCTTCCTTGTCACATGGCTTACTCTTTCCCATTATTTTCTTTTTAAAAAATGCTATTTGTGCATATTTTCCAACTTTATTGAGGTATGATTGACAAATAAAAATTTTATATATTTGGGTTATACGATCTGATTTTTTTTGAAATGCACAATATGATGATATAATGTCCAAATACATTCGGTAATTTGTAGTACAATCAAGCTAGTTAACATATCCACTATTTCTTTTGCGTGTGGTGAGAACACTTGAGATCTATTCACTTAGCAATTTTCAAGTATGCAATGCCATATTATTAACTATAATACCATGAAGAACATTAGATCCCTGGAATGTATTCATCTTATACCTGGAAGTTTGTATCCTTTAACCAACATCTCCCCAGTGTCCCCACTCTCCTGTCATTTTTATAAATAACTTATAATATATAATACATAAGTTGAATAAATAAGTAACATATACAATAATAAATAATGTAAAAAATATTTTTGTTTACTTTTTGAACCCCTCTTTTTAAAAATAAAATAGGGGTGCTTGAGTGGCTCAGTCATTTAGCATTTGCCTTCAGCTCAGGTCATGATCCTAGGGTCCTGGGATCGAGCCCCATATCGGACTCATTAGGTTAAGCATCTGACTTCAGCTCAGGTCATGATCTCAAGGTCCTATGATCAACCCCTATTTTGGGCTCCCAGCTCATTATGGAGTCTGCTTGACCCTCTCCCTCTGCCCTTCCTCTGTTCATACTCTCTCTTTCTCTCAAATAAATAACTAAAATCTTTTTTAAAAAATGAAATAGATTTTTGAGAATCTGGATTTGGCATCTCTGATTTTTTTTTAATGAATATCTGTGCCTGTGATAATTAGGGAATGAATATCATCTGGTTAGGAATAAAAATGGGGTGAGGAGAAGGGAGAGATATGGCTGATAACCTTTGGAATTCTCTCCCATCACTGACAGCACCATGAAATGTTTTTAGTCAGGGTTTGTACTACATTGTTATAGAATATCGTTTAAAATTACCATTGTGAGGTGTATGGGTGGCTCAGTAGGTTAAGCGTCTGACTCTTGGTTTCAGCAATGTTCATGATCTCAAGGTCCTGATATCCAGCCCTGTGTCAGACTCCACGTTCAATGGGGGGTCTTCTTGAGGATTCTCTCCCTTTCCCTCTGTCCCTCCCCCACCACATGCTTTCTCTCTCTCTCTTTCTGACATATAAATAAATAAATCTTAAAATAAATAAATAAATAAATAAATAAATAAGATTACCATTGTATCCTGCATTTCCAGAGTATCTAAAACTCTTCAATGATATTCAAATATTTATATTTTTGAGTCTGCACATATTCTGTAGGATTGTAAGGCCGTCACTTTAAGCACAAGACAATGAGGTTCAGAGAAAGTAACAACTTGCCAAAGGTCACCTTATAATAAATTGATAGAAACAGGAATTCATATTTCATTCAGACAGTAATACCTTTAGATAATTCTGTAGAGCTGCATCTGATCAATATTAACAATCGTCCATACCAGTCATTCATTACACGGTCCTATGAAATGTGTAATGCGTTCCATATAACACAACTAATGTATGGTAGACTTAGGACTTTGAAGAAGGACTAGATGGAGAGGCAGAAAATCTTCATTCATTATGCTGAATTGCTATTGCAAAATTTGTCTGTATCATTACAAAGGGTTTTAAAAATTAAACTCACAGTTGATGCCACCTTGAAAATCTGGCATTTGTCCATGGACAGACTTGCTTTTAGCTCAGCTCTGGCTCATTAAACATCATGAATTTGAAGCAAATTGTTTAAGATGCAACATGTGTGAAACCAGAAGCAAATTATTTAAGATGAAACATGTGTGAAACCAGTATATTGATTAAGCATGACTCATGACTTAATCAAAATGCAACTTTATTTTATCTCTCACTGTTCCTTTACAACATTTAGGAGCAGATCTTTTTCTGGCCTTGAGTAAAAGTCCTCCAGTTTCATGACTTTTATGCTCCCTTTTAGGTAATAGAAAAATCTTACCTTAAGTCACAAAGCAATCTCCAATCAAAAATTAGAATACCTAATACAACTCTAAGAAGAAATTTGAACTTAATTTAGCATTGAAGTCTCTCTTGTCCCCCATTTGTTGACTATATCAACTCAAAACCTATGGTGAGAAAGGGACTTCTCTATTTCTCTCCCATTGCAATGGCTTCTATTCAATTTATGCAAATATATTCTGTTGGACCAGTAGACCCCCAAATCTATTGAATTGGCTTCAAAGAACCTCATTCTTCTTGGGATAAGCTCTTTGAAACTTCTCCAGACATGGCCTGCCACTATTACTTAAGGAAAGATTTGGAAAGATGTTCACTTCTCTTGCTGTCCTTCTTCTAGCTGTTGATCCCAAAGAAGTTATAACAATTAGTTATAATTATAATTAGTTCTTCAGTTAGTTCTTTTCATTTATGTCTTACAGAGTTGGCTTTGTGAATTTGATGCATCATGTTCTTTTTAATTTGGACTAGTATGTCAGAGAACTGTAAGGGTTGGCTGAGGATGGTTCCTTTCAAGACTAATGTACACAAAGGTTATAAAAATACAGATTTAAAGGGGCACATGCACCCCAATGTTTATAGCAGAATTATCAACAATCACAAAACTGTGGAAAGAGCCCAAATTTCCATCAACTGATGAATGGATAACAAAGATGTGGTGTATATATTTAATGGAATATTACTTAGCCATCAAAAAGAATGGAATCTTAAAAAAAAGAAGAATGGAATCTTGCCATTTGCAGTAACATGGATAGAGCTAGAGTGTATTATTCTAAGCAAAATAAGTCAGTCAGAGAAAGAGGAATACCATATGATTTCATTCACATGTGGAACTTAAGAAACAACAGAATAACATATGGAGGGGGAAAAAAAGAGATAGAGAGGGAAGCAAACCATAAGAGGTCCTTAACTACAGAAAACAAACTGAGGGTTGAGGGAAGGAGGCAGGTAGTGAAGGGGCAAAATAAGTGATACGTATTAAGGAGTGCACTTGTTATGATGAGCACTGGGTGTTAAATGTGTTATGATGAGCACTATTCCTGAAACCAACTATATACTATATGTCAATTAACTAGAATTTAAATAAAAATTTGAAACAAACAAACAAAAAGACTAATGTATGAAGTACAAGACTAAAATAAAATGTGTTAGGTGATTTCAAGACCAATTTTTATCTAATAATGTATTTTAGGATTTTCTATAAAATAAATATTTTGGAAAGTCTAATAAGGTTGAGCTCCTTGGATATGTAGATCAAAGTTTTCCAATAAATTTGTAAAGCTTTCTGTCATTATTTCTTTGAATATTTTATTTGCTCCTTTCTCTGACTCCCCTCCTTCTGGTACTGTCATTACTATATGCTGGAGAGCTTAAGAGTGTCCCACATTTTTCTGAGGCTTTGTTCATTTTTCTTCATTCCTCTTTCTCTCTGTGTTTTTTGGATTGCATAATCTCTACAGATCTATCTAAATAAAGTCTTAGACTGCTGTCTTCTGCTGGATCAAATCGACCATTGAGCCCTTCAGTGAATTTCTATTTTGATCGTATGTGCTTTTTAACTCGAGTTTACATTTGTTTTTTTTTTTCCTATAATTTCTATCTCTTTTTTGATATTAGTTGTTTTATATTACGTTGTCATCATGCTTTCTTTTACTTTAATCATTGTTTCTTTTAATTTTGGGGCATATTTAAGTCTGTTCAATTTGACATTTAATAAATCAGATACAGTAAGACAAAGGATTTCATTTATATGTGGACTCTAAAAAAACAAATAAACAAACAGAAACAGACTCAAATACAGAGAACAGATTGATGGTTGCCATCAAAAAGGTGGGGAGATAGGTGATAAAGATAAGGGGGATTAAGAGGTACAACTTACAGTTATAAAATAAATAAGTCACGGAGATGAAAAGTACAGCATAAGAAATATAGTCAATAATACTGTGATAGCATTGTTGGTGACAGATAGTGACTACATTTATTATGGTGAGCACTGAGTAATAAACAGAAATTTTGAATCAATATGTTATATACCTGAAACTAATACCAAATTGTATGTGGTATTAAAAAATTAAAAATTTAAAAATTTAAACTAAAATTTTAAAAAAATCAGACATTTGAATGTTCTCACAGGCCTTTTCCATAATCTTTTTGTTTTGTTTTATTTTGTTTTCTGATGTATGGGTCATACTTTTCCAGTATGACCACTTCGTCTCCAGTGTTTGTGTGTGTGTGAGTGTGACATTTTGAATTATATACTGTAGCAATTCTAGGCACTTTCTTTGTCTTTCCAGAGCTTATTATTATTCTCTTGTTTGTTTGTTTCCTGATTTAGTCTGGATTATTTTAGTGATGTCTATCCTCACCCAATGCCAGCCCCTCATCACACCCCAGTGTGAAGCCTCTGAGTTTTCTCTTCAGAGGAGGAAGGCTTGAGTCTGCTCAAGGTTACCCTAGGATGACAGTGCTTATAGTCGAGCTCTCTTTTTTCCTGATCACACACAGCTACTACTCCATTAATTGCTTACTAATTGCTCTCTTATTTCCAAAAATGCCTTGACACATAAATCCTTTTACCTAGAAATCCAATCAAATTTAGCCTCTTTTCAGGGGATAGTTCCTGAGGTCCTTGACTGATATTTCTTTCTTTTTTTTTTTTTTTTTTTAAAGATTTTATTTGACAGAGATTATAAGCAGGCAGAGAGGCAGACAGAGAGAGAGGGGGAAGCAGGCTCCCTGCTGAGCAGAGAGCCTGATGCGGGGCTCGATCCCAGGACCCTGGGATCATGACCTGAGCCGAAGACAGAGGCTCAACCCCCTGAGCCACCCAGGCGCCCCTTGACTGATATTTCTGACTTAAGAGTGTTCTTCCCAGCTGTCACTGTCCTCATTTTTCTCCACTGAAATGAGGACAGCCTCCCAGGTAGGCTTTATTACCAACATATTTATAGATCTCCTCGCAGTTGCCTTTTACCATAATCTTTACTTCTGTTCAGAGTGACTTTAAGCTTGAACTTATTGCCATTGAAATCAATTCCTTGGGGGTTGGGGATAAGATTAGAGCTCTCTTCTCCGGCCTGCCTCTCCCTATGGGCAAGATATCTGACCCATGGGTCTGAGCTTGGAGGTGGGGACAATGGCCCGCTTCTTCATGAGTGAAACTCCGTGTTGAGTTGCTGAATGTTCTGTTGATGCAAGGTGGCAAGTGTCCCAGATCTCCCCAGTTTGCCACTCCCACTGAAGAACGCCCACCTTCAGATCCCAGTCTTTGAGGATGCTCACAATCTTTCTGTAACTCCACAATTTTTTTGCAAAATATAGTTTCATTTTTAAACACACTTTTAAAAAATGCCCATCCTCCATAAATTCCCATAAATAAATCTTTTGGACCACCTCTTTAAGTGAATGGTGTGGGAACATGTACTTGGGAGTTTGGGGAAAGTAACATTTATATGGAGGAAAACAAAACCAAAAACACACCAAAGCATTTGTATCTTTACCAACTTGCTCTGGGAGCTATTTCAGGGTGGATATCCATTCTTGTTTTTACACTAGGCAGATAATTGATAATCTAGGACAAGAATATTAAAAAACATTATTTCAAAATCAACATTAATCCTTACTCTTCCAATTTATTTATTTTTCTTTTTTTTCTTTGCTTCACCTATTTCCTTATTTGAATAGAGACCCACTTTGCTTTGACTTCTTAGTCCTGTCTCCCAGCTGTGGAATTATTTTCACACATTTATCAGAGCTAGAAAGGAAGTTGGAAGGCTTTTAGAAAAGACTCTAAGCAAATGCATCTGCAAATTTCTGAAACAATTGCGAGAGAAGAGAGAAACAGGTTTTCTGGGTTTTAACAAATAGCAATTCTGGCTTGGCGGAGGAAAGAGGACCACAGGTTCTTTTTTCCTGTGTATAAACCACAACTGGCAGGTACTTTGTTTCACTCACAGGGTACGGGTCTGTTTTCCAAGGATAAGCCCTTATTCATGAATAGTAAAGGTATTTTGGGGGAGAATATTCCAGGCTCCTTTAATGACTGAACTAATCTTCCATTTAGGACACTCTCTTACTCATGAAAACACTGAAATTTAATGGCTGTGCTGACTGCGTTGCTTGTTTTTGCACATCTTAGATTGGTCTAAAGAATAACTCAGAAGATTCTTCCAAAAGCACATCTTACAGAAATCAAGTAAAAAAAAGTTTAATTATTAATGAGTAACAGTTACCCTGTTATCTTTTAAATGGTCCCTTTGTAGGTCCAGAAATTATATTTTTCAATGAAGTTACCACAAAGGAAACAAAATATATATTTAGGAGAATTTTTATTATTTTATTATTATAGCTATTATCTCTCTGGCAGTCATTTATTGAGTATTGGGTGCTACTTGTGTTATTAACAGGAGTGTTATTAGTTTTGTCAAGGCTGTGAAGACATCTGAAGGCATTTTACCCTTCTAAAAATAAACTGAAAAGTGGAATTTAAGGAATACTTTGCAATTTATTTATTTATTCATTTGTTTATTTGGCAAAGAGAGAGACACAGTGAGAGAGGGAACACAAGTAGGGGTAGTGGGAAAAGGAGAAGCTGGCTTCCTGCTGAACAGGGAGCCCCATGAGGGACTTCATTCCAGAACCCTGGGATCATGACCTGAGCCAAAGGCACACGCTTAACCACTGAGTCACCCAGGCACCCCTACTTTGAAAGTTCTGAAGTCATTTTTCCTCCCTAAAATGTCCATTTGAACTTTATAACAATAGCGGTAGGAAAGTTGGCTTGGTAGATTTTATATGATAGAATAATTCTAGGCTCAGAAAGGTTTTAAAGGTCATTTAATCCAATTCTTTCATTATATTTTTTCATGCCAATTTTTTTTTCATTTTCCTTTGAAAATAGTACCAGACTACAAAATGTTGCAAAAATGAAATTCTTACATACCTTTTATTCAGCTTCCATAAATATAAATATCCTATACAACCACGGTACCATTTCAAAACTGGGAAATTACATGTGATATAATACTGTCAACTGATTTATAGACCTTATACAAATTTTGCCAGTTGACTCACTGATGTCCTTTTCCTGGTCTAGGAACCAGTCCAGGATCACACCATTTGTTTTCTTGTCTCCTAAATTTCCTTGAACTGGGGACAGAACTTCAGCTTCTTTGTCCTTCATGATACTGACATCTTTTGTTTTTTTTGTTTGCTTGTTTGTTTAGTTTGTTTTAATTGTACTGGTTTTTCATTTTTTAGACTGTTCTTCAGTTGTAACCCTTTCATTTTCAAGTTTAGGCCACCAAGCATGATGATTCCCTGAGTTTCTCACAGCAAATCAGTAGCAGATTTCAACACACATAGAAGGCTGCAAATTGTATGGAAGTTATCCCAAGATTTCAGAAGGCATGTCTCATACTAGAAGGGTGAGAACTGATACAAGGAAACAGAGAATGTATAGAACAGGTATAATAGACGCAATCAATACACCTTTAGTATATTGCTGATTACCTATGAAGGCTTAGATTTTGTGCTAAGCCATTGGATTTGTAACACTGTGCAAATCCAAAATGGTTCCAAGCCCACAGTTCGATCTCCTTTTTTGTCTCACCCAGGACTTTGCCTTGTTCTAGAGGATGTGGAAGTGTACGTCCACAAAATATTTAGAGTATGGTTAGTAGCATGGTTAGTCATACAAAAAGACTGGCTTTGGAAGGAGTATTACAGAAGATCCGGGAGAGAGAGCAAAGCATGGCCACTGATGGGAGAACCTCTTAAATACACATACTATCAGTATTGGAGATTTAGATGATAGATCGATAGATCTTAAGTGGATAGACTATATTTCTATCTATCTCTAAGATCTATCTATCAATCTATCTATTACCTGTCTATCATCTCACACACAACCTCCACACCATTCCCTCTACTGCCCTTCTGGCATCTCTCCTGGGCCCAGATACATTCCCCGTGCTCTGGGTCAGATCAAGGTGCCAATTCACAGAGACTAAGGGGAAATGAGGAATCCCTAGATCTCTCTCCTTCCAAAGGCGCTGGCAAGAGTCCTGACTGCAGAGGAAATATGGACTCCTGGTGGAGAGGACAGAAGCGGAACAAAGCTAGAGGAGGAGAGCTGAGGGGAAAGGTCCCTGGCGCTCCCAGCCCGCTCCCAGCCCGCAGCCCAGTCGAGGGAAGACCAGGAGCACAGAGGGAGTCTCCGCCACTCCTGGCCCCCGCGCTTGGGGTCCGCAGGCGAGGACGGGGGCCTCCGGAGACCCGGGCTGCAGTCCACGTGGCGGCGCCTGGCTCCACGCGCCCTGCCTCCAGCCTCCCGCCTCCCGCCCGGCGCCGCCTCCGGCCGCCCGCTCCGCAGCCCAAGTTGGCTGGAGTTGGGGTCCTGAGCGCCTGCCCCCCACAGCCCGCCAGCGGAAAACCCCGCGCCGCCGCCGCCGCCCCGGCCCCCTCTAGCTGCTCTCGGCTCCCGCGATGGGAAAAGTGGCCGCGGGGCGCGCCTCCGCCCGCCGCACCCCCGGGCTGAGCGCGCTCCTCGCGGGCGCTGGGCTCTGGGACCTGGACGCCCCCGGCGCCTGCGGTGGCCGCTCCTGCGGTGTCCCGCTGTCCCAGGGCCTCGCCCCGGGGAGCCCGCCCGTGAAACCGCGAGGCCCGGGTGCTGCCGCTCCCTCCCCTCCCGGAGCTCCTCGGACGCAGAGCGGAGACCTGGAGCCCCGCAAGAGTGGAAGCCCCGGGGGTACTTTGAGCAGCGGGACCCTGGAACTCCTCAGCAAGAGTAACAAAGCTACAGGCTTCGGGGCTGGAGGAGCTGAGCTGACGGTCCGCACGTTGGAGGTGACAAGGAACTCCGCACACAAACGCCGCGCCCCTTGGCTGGCCACCACAGCGTCCTGCGTGGGGAAGTGGCGGCGGGGCGCGATCTAAGAGGTGAGGGGTAAGGGGTGAGGGGAGGAAGCGCTAAAGTGTGTTGAAGAGTCGTCAGGCGGACAGGGGCATACGAAGCTTCTAACTTGGGAACTGTGCAAAAGGAAACCACTGCCCAAGTTCCCCAGGAGCTTATCACTTCCAAAATGCTTCCATCCCTCCGGGACCTCCATCTTCTCCAAGCCCCAACCATGAAAGAAACTTCCGAATTGGCAGGTAAATCCTACACCCTGGTCCTGGGGTTGAAGACCAGGCAGAGTGGGTTTGTTAGTAAGTATCTGCAGTGTGGGGGTAAGAGGGTTAACTTTCAGGGCTGTCGGACATTCTCTGGAATGATTTCCCCTTTACTTGCTGCAGACTTAACTGATGGCTGGCTCCAGGAAGTCCAAGATCACAGATTTAAAGTGGATGAGAACTGCCGTGGACAGTTACTGTCCTTTGTGCAGCCTTTCTGTCTGGGCACTCAGGAGATGCAAATTCCAGAGAGAGCCTGTACCACCTTCTAAGGGCCTGTGTGTGTGTGTGTGTGTGCGCGTGCGCGTCTGTGGTTAGAGTTGGGGCTTTGCAGCTTGGGAATTACTGATTGTTTTCCAGTGTGATCCAGCCCTAGAAACATCTAGACCCCAGTGACAGCAATCCCTTGTTGTCCCCCACTCTTTGCCCTTTTCCAGTGAAGTGCACAAAGGCTTGACCCTTCCTTATGAGGTGAAGGGACTGCTAGATGACAAGAGGCAAACACTGAGACAGTAGGTGTGGTGGCTTCTGCTGCACACGGAGAGGCTTGCAGGGAGGCGTGTCATGATTTTTGGCCATGCCAGAAGAGGTTTTAGAACTTGGGGAGTATGTCTGCCGCCCTTCAGTGTTGGAGTTGTTAATTTAAAGTGAATCTGGAAACTCTCCTTGGCAGAAACGGTGAAACAGCAGCTTTGGTGGTTGTGATTAAAGACCATTTAAAAAAAAATGTGTGGAAGTTCTCTAGGTTACCATAGAGCAGACATTGAGAACATTATGAACAAGGGCAGGCGAAAAATAAACATATGTAAGTAGTGGATTCAGTCAGGAAATTGAGTTTCTTCTTTAAAATATGCACGCATTATCAGTTTAGCACCTTTTACCATGACTTATAGTGAGATTACTAGAAAACTTCCCACTCTAGTTATGCTCATTGTGAACTTCTGAAATAGAAATTTTGAGTATTTTAAGATAAAATCTGTTCAGTAGGAATGAACATAGGTTTAGAATGTATTGATGCGAATCATAGAACAGCGGTTAGTCTTCCTAGCCCTATCCTGAGAGCATCCAGACTGCTCCACCATCTAGCCTGGAGGATGTAGGTTCTGGTGCCCAGGTTGTTCATACACACGTTTACTTAAACAACTGAAGCAGAGATTATTTCCATGGAGCTCCATGGAGACCTTTGCTCTTACTCCCTACTTTAATAATCACATTTTTAATATCATTGGTGCTAAAATTACTCATTCCACTTAAATTTGAAGTTTCTGAAATTTTTCACTTCTTCAAGCAGTTACCTTCGAATTTCTGACTATAAAAGGAAGTTTCAAGCGCATCAAAGATGTAGGTACCATGAAGCAAAGGACTTTGGACTAGAAATACATACTGTTATCCAAGCTGCAAATGATCCCTTACCTAATCTTGAAAGATTTTGAACAGAATGAGAGAGAGGAGAATGCACTTTTGGCAAACCAGATACTTGGTCATTTAAGAAATAAACAGTGCATCTTGGAACACTACATCAAAAACTAATGATGCACTCTATGGTGACTAACATAACACAATTTAAAAAAAGGAATTACTAAAATGCATTGCCAGATTGTGTGTGGGGGGTGGGGTGGGGTGTGTGTGTTGCCAGCACCGTCATATGCTTATACTTCTAAGTCATGTAGGGAGAGTGTGGGTCAGATTTTTGGATCGGTGACCTGCAGTGCGTCTTCAAGGGCTACTTATTGTAGTAATAAGGGTGGTGACTGATAATGTTTGAGCACTCAAAGTGTGCTAACTAGTGAGATTTCTCTCTTGACTGAAGTCCTTCATTTTTTAATCTTAACTGCCCACGCATGCACACCCCATAACCTTCCCTCTCTGACCTCAGAGGCAGAGCTCCTCAATTTCATCTAGCCAAATATATCCATTTCAGTGTCATGGAGAACGTAAAGTTATTATTTTTGTAAATTAGAGTGTGTAGAATCAGAGGAAACTTCTCAGATGGAGGCAACGTAATGAAATGAAAAGTAGCGTGGAGATTTGAGTGCTAACCCTCTTTATTTGTCGTGTACCTTTGGCAAGCTCACGTAATAATATGAGTGTAGATTTCTTCATCTGTAAAGTGAGGTCAGTGTTAATCAGAATTAATGGACAGAATGACAGATCTTGATGCACATGGAAGGACACTGTTGTGTTGAAGTCTCATTAATGTGTGTGTCACTGCCATTTCCAACACCTTTTTTCTCTCTGATCAGCAGTAAAGGAAATAGTTCATCAACCCCACATCTGAAATTCATCGGAAATTCATGACTGGCTACTATGACCCTCCCCCAGAAAGTGGGGCATAGCCATCACATATCCTTTGAACCTGTCTGATCTTTAGCTAAAAGACTGAACTAAAGATATGGTGATTATATGATTATAGACTGCCAGTATAACTTTTCAAGTATTCTGAATAGTTTTCTTGCCTACTTCCCCTCTCCTTCTTGCCTCCTTCCTGTGCATGTTGCTAATGCTCTTGGGCCAGCCATCTGAGGATGTATGTAACTTTGGCCTTGCACATGACTAGACCTTGCTTTTATTCTGTGTGTGAGAGAGAGAGGGAGAGAGAAGATAATTGGGAGAGAGAGAGAGAGACAGAGACTGAGAGAGAGTGAGTTCAGAGGAATTTCTAAGATTTTGAGCCATTATTTAAATTCAGGTACTGACATTTGCCTTGTCATCCAGGGCAGACTTTCCTGATGGGAATCCTTGCAAGATTTGGACCAAATGAGGGTGTACTGTGGCATTCAGGAGCCTGAGCCCAGATTATTTGTCAGGAGCCAGAACGTATTGCTTCTATACAACTCATTTCATACATGATCTAACTTTATATGATTATGTTCACTGCCTTGTGGGGTGTTTTGGGTGTATTATTCCTTCCTCCACCGAGTAGCAGAATGCTAACCAGCACTAGCTCATTAATGCCTGTGGAATTCTTGTTAGGTAGGTGGTAAACATTAATATCTTTTACTCATGTTTTTATGCTGGATGCGATTTAAATGTTTCAGTTTCTTACCCCCTTCCTTTCTCACAGGCACCATGGCTCATAGACAGTCATCTGCATACATAACTTATGTCATTACAATGGTATTAATGTTGCATTTATCAAGTTGCCATGACTGTCTGATTATCTGACATGCATGTCTTCTCCTTCAGTTATTTTTAGACTTGAACTATATCAACTCTACCTTAGCAACTAAACTGGGCCAGTTTTTTTTTTTTTTAATATTTGGTTTATTTATTTGAGAGAGAGACAGAGCGCAAGCAAGGGGAGCTACAGGTAGAGGGAGAGGTAGAAGCAGGCTTCCCGCTGAGCAGGGAGCCCATCGTGGGGCTGGATTCCAGGACCCTGGGATCATGACCTGAGCTGAAGGCAGACGCTTATCTGACTGAGCCACCCAGGCGTCCCTGAACCGGGCCAGTATACTTTTTGTTGTTGCTGTTGTAAAATGTCGTATATTCATCATTTTAAAAAATGTCACAATAATCTCGTAAGTGTTGAATGATTACTCACTCCCATGATATTAAACAGGAACCCAAGGTTCAGAAAGAATAAGTCACCTGGTCAGGCTCTTATGTGGGTGTCAGGGACAGAGCACAATTTGCAAACTTTTTGGATATGACTCCCAAATCTATGTATGCCTTGTAGATTTTAAGGTAGGACATGGAAATCAGAGCCAGTCGAGATCTCTTAGTAAAATTATTCCTCATGAATGGATTTCAGAGGATGTTGGGAAGAGGCACGTCCTGGTATGGATGCTCCATCTCCTTGAGAAAAAAGAATGCTTTTAATACATACCTGTCCAACTTCACTCCTGAACTCCAATAGTGATTACATTGTTCTCACACTCCCCTCTTCATCTTCAGAGAGCCTTAAGAGCAACACTTGAGTGATTCACTGAGCACAAATTTGTGTGAAAATTTTGAGGTCTTATCTAACTTCATACATTTCCGAGTCAACAAGAAAACCTGATTTTTGACATCAGTTGTGAAAACCAGGTTGGGTGATCATTTATATACATTTAAATTTTCATAGAATTGACTTCTAAATTTTCATAGAATTGGTTTTCTTTAACAAACTTATAATTTTCCTTTGCTGATCAGGACTCCAGTCCTGATTATGAAGGCAAATACATTGTGACATGGAAAGCAAGATGCTATAGAGGAAGAAAGCGTAAGACGTGGGGGCAGATTGGCCACTTTGAATCTCCTTGCTAGCAGTCTTTAAAGTAGGGAGACTGTCAGCTTTCTGCTTTGTGAGGACACATAGTCTGTTGTTTCTTTGAAGCTCTACACAGGTCAGATACATTTTTGTGTCTTTAGTTTGAGAGTGTTGAGCTCCTTGTATTTGTAAGTAAAGTTTTGGGGACACAAAGATGACACGTTGATCTCTGTCCTTGACTTGGGAGTGAGGAAGCCTTGTATTTTACATGATTAGATTATCTCCCTATTGTTCACATACATATGTGTTTACATCCCTGAAGTTTGAAACCCACTGTTTAAATCAGGTACTGGTATTCATGTTAAGATTTAAAAAAAAAATAGTAGTTTGTTTTATATCACCTTTGTGTTGGAAAACATAGAAACTTCAGGTGCAAAATGCATAATCCAAGAGTAGAAATGACACTTCATTTTGGGATTTGCTGGTGCCTTCTATAAAAGATCGTTAAATATTGACTCTGGGGGACGGGAGGTGAGTGGAGGGATGAGTTAAATAAGTGATGGGGATTAAGGAAGACATTTGTTGTGATGAGCACCAGGTGTTGTGTGGAAGTGATGAATCACTATATGAGACTAGCATTGTACTCTATGCTAACTAACTGGAATTTAAATTAAAACTTAAAAAAAAAGACTCGGGGGATGATTCACATCTTTAAAAAAAAAAAGTATGACTAGAATAGAATTGGACATGAAACCATAGAATTGGGCACAGAATATATGGAGTGTTTTCTTATTTATATGAACAGTTGCTAACATTTAAGGAGTACCAATGTGCCAGGGACAACACTAACAACGTTGTGCAAATAATCTTATTAATTTTTTATTCTGCAGATATCGCTGGGCACCTGTGATGTTCCAGGCACTGATGAAGAGGTGTGTGTGACATGGTATGGAAAGTGATGAACGTTCATACGAGGCTATAGAAGACATGGGGCATCTGAAGGCAGAACTGCTATAGAGGTAAAGTTGAGACGGGAACCTTCTGGCAGGGATGGCTAAGAAGGCTTATAGCAAGGGTGATGCTTTAATTGGACAATGAATAGTAGTGAGGACTTTAAAAGGAGAATTTTGAGATGGCCATTGTTCATGGTAGGCAGAAGAACTGCAGGAGAAAACAGAGAGGAAATTCCTTAATATATGCTATCAATTTTGAATGATTATGGGTATATTATATGCCCAATGAAAAATTGAAAATTGGTGTCCCCCCAACAAAAACAAACAACCCCCCCCACCTCATCCCTTAAAGTTATGATTGCCCTTATTTGCACATTTAAATCTCATGTTGGATGTCATAGCTTCTTTTTATCCTGACTTACTTCTCAAACACAATTTTCAAAACAAAGACTGTCTTTTATTGAGTAAATTCTATCAGACACATCCTGAGCCAGGTTCCCCAAAATGCCACTTTGTTTTATGTCTTTAAATTTATATGCAAATTCTGTGATCTTTCTTTATGTGTGTCTTGATTGTTGTCCCATACCTCTCAAAAGTATGAAGAATGCACCTGTGTCTCCAAAGGCAAACTGGCCAGACCTCATCCCTGCCGTGGCCCGAGATGCTGGCCTGGAAGAGAGAGCAGACTCTGCTCCCATCAGATGTATGTGCAGGAGAGGAACAATTTTCCTTCTTTCCTCCAAGGTTCTTCCAGTTGGTTTAGGAATTAAATCGACATGAGACGGAGTAACAGGATAAAAACGAAACCAAACCAGAGTACACACAGTGGCACAAAAATGAAATTGAGACTTCAGGCAATGACCAGGGCAGGCAATTTTTACAACTTTTTAGGCGAAGAGACAATGAATCTCTGAGGAATTGACAGGACAAGAAAATGTAACTTTGGGAGCTACAGCTGGTAAGGAATTCTAAACAAGATTTGGCTAGGAAAGTGAAAGAGTAAAAAAGTAACAAGCTTGTTTATAAAGCCTCCTTGGGTCAAATTTCCTGTAAAGGAAAGCTTCTTTTTACCTGCCCTACAGAGAAGGAGATTTATTTCTTGCTTTCTGGAGACAAAGGCAGGTTGAGGAAAAGGGAGGGGGGGCGATCAGAGTGTTCTTTGTGCGCTGCCTAGCTTGTAAGTGACTTTCATTTAAAATAATCAGTGTGCCAAAGTAGCACGTTTGGGGGTAGCCCACTCTTCACCCTTATAGATGCAATGGGTAAAAGCTTGGCAAGAAACAAAGGTGAAATCTTACTACGCAAGGTTCATCCTGAAAGAACAGAGTTTATTCTAAAATTCTGATGGGGCTCAAAGGACCCGGATGTTCTTGAAGGAAGCCGGGCATGTACTTTTACGTGTCCATCAAAGCCATCATGTCTCTGCTTCTGCTGAGATCCACTGAATATTTTTCTACTACCTTAGACCAGTAATGTGCCTTTTTACTGTTCAAAATGCTTCACTTTTGAAGAATTTTGTCATATTTCTTCAGTTTTATTATCATCGTAGTCCTAAGAGATAAGAAGGACAGATAATAATGCCTACACTTTGTGCTAGATGAAGCTGAGGGATGGCTGGTTTAGCAGTGTGATTTACGTGTCAGGTGTTGGAAGAAAGGGAGGCTACAGCCTAGGACACAGAATTCCACTGATACCTGCGCTTCTTGCTCAGGCCCTTTGCCTTGGGCTGGGGACTGGTTTATGTTTGGCTTAAGCCTTCCTTCCTGGCCATCAGGAACCACCACTGGGATGGGGCCCAAGGCTCCTGGGGTTCAGGAGAACTGATGGCAGGGGATAGGTGCTGGGCTTTAGAACAAGTTGTTTCATTCAGGGTAATTGATGGGTCATCATTAGCTTATAAAGTGACCATACAAGATGCTAATAAGCTTTACTTCAAGTCAGCTGATATCACCTAATGATAGAAGTGTTACTTTTTTGCTGACAATTGTAAATCAGTCCTACTGGCTCCTTTCGCTCTTCTTGTGTCTCACTGAGACTGGGGGTTGGAGACAAGGCAGAGGGGAGTTTGCTAAACAACTGTGTTCCACCCAGGTGTGCTGTCTACATCACATAACAGAAGCTGACTTTTAACAACTGTGATAAGTCACCATTAGCTTTTCAGCAACCCTCTATAAGCACATTGCAGAGTATCATCACTATGTTATGTAATTTAATCCTTCCAACAACCCTATGAAGTGGGTATTATTCTCATTCTAACACTGTGGAAATTGAGGCTTAGAGTATTGCTATCTGGGGCCTTGGACAGAAATTTACTAGAGGACAATGGGAGTTTTGGGCAAGGCCCTTGGGGCTTATGCTTAAGCACTGGGGAGACAGAACAAAGGAAAGCGTCCATCAGGCTGGCTCTCAGAACGGAGGCTGAGGAGGCTGAGGCCGGAAAGGAGTGACACCTGAGCATGTGGGGTGGGGGACATAGGAGGTGGGGAACGTAGGTGCACTGGGCAGAACATGCTTCACCACGGACCACATGTCTCCATAGCATGTTAAATCTCCACCCTTGGGTATGATTTTTAGTGTTGTAATGAGGGAGAAAGTTGGTGAAAGGTCAGGTCAGGCCTGGGGTCCACCTGGGGCACAGACTGGTTTGGTTCGGCCTTCACCAGTCTTTCTGGTTGAGTCCCTCTTTTGGTAAACACACTCCTTCCATGTACCTGCAAGATACCTACCTGCTCAAGAGGCATAAAGTTTCAGCTACCAAAAAATGCTGGATTTCAAGGTCAGAGTTGAGGGAACCCAAGTCTAGGACCTACTATGTCTCAAGAGGGGTTACGAAAGCTGCCACAATTTACCTAGCTGGTAAAAGGTTGTACATCAGGAATTTGAGTTGCGTTCTGACTTTGACCGCAAAGCTCTTTCTGCGGTCATACTGCCCTTGTGTATTGGGTTCATTCTGAAATTTCTTAGAGAGGAATTCCTAAGCCAGTTCACGTGATGGTAGGCGAATCCTTGGCATGAACAGAAAAATCTAAGTGTACCCCCTTCCATGTTACTCTGCTCTCAGGGTGCTGGATGGTTTTCAGGGTGTTTCATTCCTTTCATGACATCCACACATTCCTGTGAGTGACTCCTGTGACATCATGTCACCTCCAGCTTGCTCTCCAGGAAGAATGAATGTGTGCAAACTAGCATTTGATTTCTCCCTGTTGGCTACTGATCTAGAGAGATATGGACATTCACATGGACCTCAGGCTACCAAGACATGTTATCAGGTAATTAGCTAATCATACTGTGCCCAAGCGCCAGAGGTTTGATGTTTCTGGTCATCTTCCCTAATGAGAATGAGAGAAGATATAGGGACCCTACCTGATGGGTCATCTGATCCAGGCCTTGCCTGTTTGGAAAGTCAAAGGTTTTTTTAGTTCCTCACTTCTTTCCCTTGATAAGAATCACGTAAAAGGCTTTGGTCACCCACGTCTGGAATTTCCAGCTGACCAGCCTGGGTTTTGAACTGAGCAGCCTTGTGTTCACCAGCAGGCAACCAAAACTACATTCAAGGGTGTTCCTCAGGCCCCCACACTGAAATAACCTGGGGTGTTTGAAGTAAATGTAGCCTCTAGAATTAGTATTTATTCTATTGATGGGGGTAGGAGAGTGAGAAGGGGTATTTATGTTTTAATAATCCCCTAGGTGATTCTTAGTAACACTAAAGCTTGAAAAATATTTCCCTAGAGGATTCTTCTATAGGCTTCAGGGTCCATGAACTTCCTGAGATTGCCTGCACATTGTGTGTATATGAGCATGTTTTATTTTTCTGGAAAAAGTTGAAGTCCACAGCTTTCAATAACTTCTCAAAACAATCTGAATACAATGGGGTAAGATCTGCTGAAGCTGACTAGAGGAGAGATAATGATGCACATATACAATGTCAGAAAGAGGGAAGACAATGCTTTTCCCTGGAAAGCATTCTTTCTACTGTTGAAATAAGCACTTCGTAGTTTGTATGAGAATGAGTTTTGGTACCACTTTTCTTGGTTATCCATATAAATAAGATTTGTGTTCTGAGGATAAAGCATGGTACACTTTTTTAACTCTAATATAATGATCAGTAGTAAAGATTCTGGAAACAGACTTCTTGGGTTTGGAATACTGCTGCATCATTTACTAGCTCTGTGACTTCATGAAAATAACTATGACTCCGTGCCTCTATTTCCTCATACGTAAAAACATTCTTTTTATAGGGTTGTTAACAGTCTTAAATGGGTTGATAGCCCTTACCACGTGCAGTATCTGGCATGTAGTAATAAACTTTATCTGTATTAGTAGTAGTAGTAGTAGTAGTAGTAGTACTAGTAGATGTCGTCATTGAATTCATTAACAGCACACCCTCGTAAGAACGTCTGATGCCCATGTAGCAGATGTATAATGTATATTGTCTCTCTCTTCTGTAATTATGCTCCCTCCCTTATTCATTTTCATGTCTTAGAGGGCTGGAGTCATCTCTCATATTTAGAAAAAAATTGTTTTTATTCTTTTTTCAATATATCCCTCATAGCACTTTATAACTATTCACTCAGAGTAAATACTTACTAAATTCTTGCTGTGTGACTTTGGGTTTGTATGTTTTGGGAGTTTTTTTTTGGACTTTTCTTGGTCCACAAAAGCAAATAATACCCATCTTCTTGTTCATCAATGTGATAAAATATTATATACCTCTTAAGTGCATTATAAATCTGTATTAAATGACTTAGAAAATGTATACAGCAAAGCAAAGGTAAAACCATAAGTTTTTTTTAAAGATTTTATTTATTTATTTGACAGACAGAGATCACAAGTAGGCAGAGAGGCAGAGAGAGAGGAGGAAACAGGCTCCCTGCTGAGCAGAGAGCCTGATGTGGGGCTCGATCCCAGGACCCTAAGATCATGACCTGAGCTGAAGGCAGAGGCTTAACCCACTGAGCCATCCAGGTGCCCCAAAACCATAAGTTTTTTAAAAAGTAAGATTTTAAGTTCCCTGAGGGTAGAAATTTTTGTCTGTTATGTTCTCTGATGTATCTTAATTATCTAACAGGGCATCTGTTATCTAACAGGGCATAATAGGGGCTCGGTATACCTTGTCGAATATGTTTCTATTTTTGTAGAAGAAAGAAAATATTAAAAAAATGTAGAAAGAGAAGACTAAAATATTATCATTGATCATGACTGTTTTGACTATCATTTAAATTTTTTCTAATTTTTCTTCTATGCATATATGCTACTTTTATTACTTAAAAAATATTTTAAACTAAACCAAAAAAGATCATGAACCTTATAAGCTTCATTATGCTTATTTCTGCACCTGGATTTCACCAAAAACCCCCAAATTGCTAATTACTAGTGTAGATAGTTTTGATGACAAAGGTGGTTAGAGATCACTTTGTTTTTTTCTCCTGATCATATGATAGTGAATGCAACCAAGCCTTTCCTCATCAGTTTGGTTTTCTAATTAGAAAAGAGACAGGTATTGGGGACGCCTGGGTGGCTCAGTTGGTTCAGCATCTGCCTTCGGCTCAGGTCATGGTCCCAGGGGATTGAGTCCCACACAGGCTCTCTGCTTAGTGGGGAGAGTCAAATAAATAAATAAAATCTTAAAAAAAAAAAAAAGAGACCTGTATGGAGGTATTTGCACCAACAAAACTGTATACTATATAGTAGATGTTTTGGTGACCTGTAAGTCCAACAAAGAAAACATATATCTCAATTTAAATCTCAAACATTAGTTGATCTGGATATTCATCTACATAATTACCTACATGTACATATTCATATATGCACACACACACCCCCCACACACATACACCCTGAGCTATATGAATACATAGTCAAGCACTCATATTCTACCTGTAACTCCTCACCCATGAAGGTGAGTCACTAAAAGTCTCACATGGCCATGGAAAAGAACTTTGATAATTGCATCGCTTAATTGAAAGGCAACCTCAGAAAAAGGGATAGAGAAAGAAAGAGAAACAGGACAGACAGAGGTTGAGGTACAGAGAGAAAGAGAAAAGACCCCAGAGACTATGATAGAACCAGAGTGAGAGAGAGAAAAGCAGGAAGGAGTGAGAGAGGGAGAAGGAAAGAAGCTATGTCAGAAACATGGAGACCTAGAGATCCAAAAAGCAAATCATAGGCAGAGTGAGAAACTCAGGGAAGCCAGTGACAGTGGAAAACCTGTAATTCATCAATGTTTTTAAAAGTTCCAGAATGGGGGTGCCTGGGTGGCTCAGTGGGTTAAAGCCTCTGCCTTCGGCTCAGGTCATGGTCCCAGGGTCCTGGGATCAAGTCCCCTATCGGGCTCTCTGCTCAGCGGGGAGCCTGCTTCTCCATCTCTCTGCCTGCCTCTCTGCCTGCTTGTGATCTCTGTCTGTCAAATAAATAAATAAAATCTTTAAAAAAAAAAAAGTTCCAGAATGGAACTTGTTCTTAAGATTCACTAGAACCTTTCCTACTGATAAGGTTTTTTTGTTTTGTTTTGTTTTGTTTTTTCTTTATGTTTTAGTATAAGTTCTAATTTTTTTTCCCCACAGATGCCATGTCTCACTACTAAAGGACCTGAAATCTACGCCCAGTTGCGGGGCACAAGGGAAACCAACAACCACCTCAGTCCCCTTTTGAAGGTATGTGCTTGTGGTTTCTGATGTTACAAAGAGATGGTATTTTAATATTTTTTTTTCTCTTGGCTTGGAATGGATTTTACTTTTGAAATAGTATTCACCTTTGTGGATAGATTTCTAAGCAGCCCCCAAATGCCTAGGGTCCTTGTATTAGAGCTTATGTCATAATTTATATGTTGAACGGGTTAGATAATTTTACAGGCTCATCTGAGCATAAAACTAGAATTAGTAATTTCATTTCTAGTGAAAACTGTACGTTTGAGGAGATATGGGGGCACCAAAGACTTGGATACATTTGCTTTCTTTTTTTACTCTGCAGACGTTCAGCAAATGTAGTTAGTAGCTACCTAACCACATACACCTGTTCTTTATTGGGGGGGTGATTTAGGAACTTTTTTTTTTCCTTCGAAGAAACTGGTACAGATCAATCACTGTGTATTTTTGCTGTCTTTAAAGCTACATTTTGGTTAGGGGGGCTGCACAAAGGATATACTCAACTAACAGTACATTTTATAAAACCTTTTTAACAGTCATTAATTTGGGACATGAGCCCGTCACTCAGTATATAAGGGTGGGCAAACTATTTGGTTTGCTACCTGTTCTTCAGAGTTAAGTTTTATTGGAACACAACCTCATTCATCTGTTTCTATATTTCATCCGTAGCTGTTTTTGTGAAGCACCCGGTAGAGTTGAGTAGCTCTAATAATGACCACAGTCCTGCTGAGCCTAAAATATTCCCCATCTAGCCCTTTACAAGAAAAGCTTATAAACTGCTGGGCTAGATGGTGGGGAGAAAATTTTTATCCATCCCCTTTATACTTGTCTCTGCTGTTTTTAATTTTTTTCTTGTCATGTGTATGTATTGCCTTTGTAACAAAATTATTTTAAAAAAGACCATGAAAAACATCTCAGATGACTGTGCTACATGCTAAGATGCTTTGCCCTGAGGTTTCCCACAGAGTGGAGGGAGCAGCCAGCTACTTAGACATAAAAAAATGCAAGTTAGAGTCCTAAGTGCATAGTAAGTAACATCAAGATTTGTGCAAAGTCCTGTGAGGATCTCTGGGAGGGATCCTCCCAGAGGAAGGATCCTTATAATTATTTTTTATAATTATTTATTATAATTATGATTATTATAATTAGAATTATATAATTATAATTAAAGGAATCCTTATAATTCCTTTATAAGGAATTAATATTTGAACTGGCCTTTAAACAAGATTAGGGATTTGCCAACCCAGGGACTGCTGGGAGGGGAAAGGATCTGTGTAGCCATTTTTTTCCTCCCTTTTATAAGAACTAGGTCCACCTTGTGGTTCTTCGTACATTTAACAGGATGTGATCCATCATTCTTCCTTTTTAGTCTCCTCTGTGTCCATGCCATTTGGGACTCAGTCTAACGGCCCTTAAATTCCATCTTTGATTTCCTTTTTCCCTTTGAGCATCGTGTCTTTTACTAGACCGAAGACTCTGAGCTCTCAAACACATGTCATCTCCTCTCTTCACAGTAGACTTTGATTACCATGGTTGTGACGAGCTTTCTTTCACCTTGATATTTGTTGTGTTGCTCCTTTTACACAAGATGGGAATGAGTGGCTCTGTCATTTCTTTGGGCATGGGGCCTGAACCAGAGTGGTTGTTGGGGGCATTATGCAAGTCCGTTGTCATTTTCTATTAGTGCATTATTGTTACCCTGGGAAATGTAATGATAGACAAAAGAGGAAATGACATCATTGTTATCCACAGTCTACCTGTTACACACATATAAATGTGAGAGGGGCTGTGTACATCAAGGAGGTAGTCTTACCTCCTGGTTTTAACCTTACCAGCTTTTTCAGAGATGCTCCCAAAGTGGAAAGTTAACTGTTCCCAGAATTTGTAAATTTTTGTTTTTCTCCGATGACTCCTATCCATCTTTTCTTTCCACCATGGGATTTTTTTAAGTAAGTAAACATTGAAAAGTGTCCACAACATTACTGCACTGCTTATAGGATTTTCATAAATGAATGCACCTGTGTAGCCAACACGGCCATCAAGAAAAGAGCATAAGCAGCTCCCCAGAGACCTGACTCATGCCCCCTGATAGTCAGTTCTTCCCCTAGGGATACCCTGTTTTGACTTTAAATAGCATAGGTTGGTTTTACTTGGTTTTATACTTCATATGAAGTTTGTATACATGGAATCTAATTCTATGTCCCTTTTTTTATGCCTGTGTTTTTGTTCAATATTATGTTTTTTAATTTCTTCCATATTGTATTTACTTGTGAATTATCTAAACTATATAATTTGAGATAAATGTGCATCATTCTTCTATAAATATTCTCTTCTCTGTCTTTTGGTGAACATAGAGACCCATCTCCAATTCTGGGAACAGGTATGTTCAGCTTTAGTAGACATTGCCAAATATTTTTACAAAGTAATTGTACCAGTTGATATTTCCATCAGCAATGAGTAAGAGTTTTGGTGACTATACATACAGATGGAAAAAAGATTTTCCATCTTTTTTATTTTATGTATCCTTTGATTATGGAATACTGTCACATATTGATTTTAATAAGTATTTCTCTGATTACTGCTAAGGCTAATTGTTCATTTGGATACCATTCTCTCTTTTTGCAAATTATTTGTTCAAATCTGTTCAACTTTATTCTGTTTCCTATCTTTTTCAAAGTGATTTTGGGGAGTTTTTGTTTTTTGTTATATTTGTTGTTATATGTCTACTCTGGCTGAGTCATTTGTCATATATATGTATATTTTTCTATATAGGATTTGTCTCTTCGCTGGCCCAGTGGTGTGACTTTAAATAAACAGAGGCTCTTGACTGTAATTTATTCCTGTATAATTATTGCTGCTCAACTTTTGAGGGACTGGTTTAAGAAAACCAGCCTACATCAAAGTCATCAAAAACATTTTCCTATATTTTCTTATAAGATATTTATTACTAACCTGCCGCTTTTTGGTGTGTAATTCATCTTTCTAAATTTTTTTCAATTTTTTAAGATCTTTCTTTCTTTCTTTACTTATTTGACACAGAGAGAGACAGCGAGAGAGAGAACACAAGCAGGGGGGTAGTAGAGGGAGAAGCAGGCTTCCTGCTGAGCAGAGAGCCTGATGCAGGACTCCATCCCAGGACCCTGGGATCATGACCTGAGCTGAAGGCAGACACTTAATGACTGAGCCACCCAGGTACCCTCAATTTGTAATTCATCTTGAATAGATTTTTGTGTATGGTATAATATAAAGGTAAAGATACATACAATCGTGATTTTTCTCTACAGCTATGCAGTTGACATTACTCACTGATAACATCATTGTTTCCTCATTTCTCTGCTGAGTGACCTTTGCCACAGATTTTTTGACTGTCTATTGGTCACTGTCTTTCTGCGCTCTCCACTCTGATCCATTCATTGGTTTTTCCTTATGTTAATGTTATATTATTCTAATTGGCATGGCTTTATCATAGGTCTTTATTTCGACCTTCTTCACATGTTAATTCCAAAAGAGAGCTTTTTATGTTAAAAAGTTAAATTTGAGGAATCATTCACAATCTTCTGTTCCACCCCGAAAAATTTTCAGTCAGCCCTCTATACTACCAAGTATCCTGGGGATCTTAGGAAGTGAGAGGTTCATTTATTCAATCCGCGATGAATTAATCAATGCATGAGAGATGAAGGCTGCCCCTTCACTGCTGATTTGCTTCTCTCACGTCTTGCTTCCTCAGAATTATTCTTTATTTCAGCCTCTCAGGAAAGAACCGAAGGTTAGGATTAGGTCTTGGTGTGGGAGACTGGGAGGGTGCAAAGTGGTGTCTAAAGAGCACGGAGAATGTGTGACGGGTTGTCAGGGATTTGGCCAGCAATGACCTCAAATGCTCCATTTCCCCCGGAAGTTATGAATGTGGGAAAACCTAATTAAGAAACACACTAAAACCAGCTCTGTAGAAAGCGTGACTTTGGATTGAATTGGTGAGTTACTATTAATAGCAATAGTCAACTGAAGGTATTAGGGCTTTTTCAGTAATGGCCGGGACTTTCACTGATGAACTTTAACAGAGTCCCAAAAAGTATTATTGTCTATTTCAGAATTTATGGTGAGGTCATCCCAAGAGTTGGCACCTCTGTATCCCCAGAGTGTCTGCCAGGGAATCTCTTGCCATTTTAGGATGAGTAGTTGACTTCCGTTTCAAGTCCAGTCCTTCTGAAAACAGACTGCTCTTTTGCACTGTCTTGGTGTTACAGAATTCCTTGTGCTGCTGACCTCAGAGCCTTACTGAAACCAGCCCCAGGAAACGGGTGATCTATGAAGTGCCAGGGTCGGGCTGAGTTCATTCCTATCACATTGGCTGTTTGTGTGATACATATTCATTATCTCTTCCTCTCTCTCAGTTTCTATTATCTATCTATCTATCTATCTATCTATCTTTTGATCAATCTATCTATCTGTCTCCAGAGGCTCATTTTGATTAAAAAAAATTGGGTCTGTTCTATTCCTTTCGGAAACGCTTTCCTCCACCAATTTCACTTAGTCTGTGGGTTTGGGGTTCCTCGGAGTCTATGAGAAGGTAACAGGGAAACCAAACCTTAGAGAAACCAACTTGCTTCCTTGAGAAGGGCATTATCTTCATGAGAAGTGATTGGAAACATCCGTAAAATTATATGAGGGAGAGTAAAACATCTCATTACTGTAGAGTCAGGCTAATCCCCTTTATGAGCTCCATTTAATTGATTATTAAAGGCTAGGACATTTCAAAAAATTTTATCAGCCTTCTGTTAAGGTCAACATGATAAGATTCACATCTAAATGTTTTAGGAATTGTGTTATTTCTTTTTTAAAATTTTTAATTATTTATTTGGCAGACAGAGATCACAAGTAGGCAGAGAGGCCAGTAGAGAGAGAGGGGGAAGCAGGCTCCCCGCTGAGCAGAGAGCCTGATGCGGGGTTCGATCCCAGGACCCCGAGATCATGACCTGAGCCAAAGGTAGAGGCTTAACCCACTGAGCCACCCAGGCGCCCCAGAAATTGTGTTATTTCAAGAACTCTTACATTTGAGGAGGCAAACTGAAACGTGAAGTGGAGGGGCCTGGGCTAAGTCAGGAGACCTGCTGCTTCTTTCTCTGTTGTTAACTGGTTCTGTGACCTCAAATATGGTGCTAATTCTGTAAGTCAGGAGATAAAAATGCTGTTTACAAAGTTGGCTGTGAGGGACCCATGCGTTAGGAGAATGGCTGATGCAGAGAGGGCCTGACTCACTGTAGGTATCTAGTGAGTGACTGGCTCAACATCTACCTCGATCTTTTCTAAGACATTTGTTCAGGAAGTTGAACAAAATGCCAGTGGTCTTGGTTTGTGAGCACCGGTCCAGGCGATTCTTGGGCTAGGGGACCATCATCTGACCTCATCTTGGAATATTGGAGTGTTTAGTGCTGATTCGTCCTTCATTTGTGTGTGGATTTTGAATAAGTTACGTACCTTTCCTCAACGATTTCATTCCCTCATCGGGACTGCTAGCACAACACTGCAATCCAGCGTAACTTGGGCTCTGAGTGAGACTGTTCCAGTTTCGATCTCAGCTCTGCTATTTAATAAATAACAAATATAGTCCAAAACCTTGGACATGTGGCAGAACCTTCTCTGTGCCTCTCTCCTTATCTGCTAAATAAGCGTAATGATAATAGCCACCTGGTAGAATCTTCAAGAAGCTCATGTGAACCAATATGTGGACAGTGTCCTAGAGAGTACCTGTCACAAGATACGTGCTCAATAAATGTTAATTGAATGATTTTTATTTCTTCTTAGTCCTTGCTTGCATGAAATCAGCCATCATGAAATCAAGAATGCTGAGTACCCTGTTAATGTCATGTTAATGTCCCGGAAGTTCTCTGAAGAAAAAGAACATGTGTCTATGGTCCCAGTTTTATTTCACCTGAATTTTTCTCTCCCCTCATCCCCCAACCCTGATTTCTCTTTGTGGCAGAGCAGCAACAAAACAACCATGACAACAACTCCAGCCTGAGGCCAAACTGCCAGAAACCTAGGATGAAAAGGACCACCCCTCTCCCTAGTCATCTTCTGTGCCCCTGGGTTTTCTTTGGCAGGAACGGTTTACGTATTTCCTCAGGAGCCAAGTAGCTGTGAGTAGAGTTTTTCCTGGAAACACAGAGAGAGAAGGTTCCTGCTTCCCTTATGGCAGGCTCATGTTCTCCCTCAGGGAATCAGGCATTTTTTTCCCCTTCCTGTTTGAGCGGTTCCCACCCCAGCCTCAGACCAAGTCAAGACAGGTAGGGCTGCTACCTGGAGTCTCCCTGAGCCCCGTGAGAGAGATTAGAGTGCCTCTCAGACAACAAAACTTTGGATTGGACTGTGGCTTCTGCTGTGACTCTTTTTAGTGGCAAACTACATGTTGGATGACACAAGAAGATGCTCTCTGCAGTATAATCCAGTCACAAAGGCCACAGGTTGAGGGGAAGTTGCCATTTTTCCTTGTCGTTTACCTGTCGAGGGTCTGTCTTCCTGAATCTTTGAGTTACTGGGATCTTGGCTTTGTACATCTCCCCTGGTGTTTGAGTGTGAAGTTTGTGGTTCTGCCCCTCCAGCTGTACGATTTGGGCCTTCAGTTAATCTCTCTGAGCTTCAAATTCCTCCCCTGTATGATGGGAGTAGTCATGCCTGTCCTGCTTGCTTGGTCAAATAACATCCCAACCTTGTTCATCTGAAAACTTGGGGTCCCAGAGCTGGGTAGGAAGCTTAGATGCCACCTCACACACCCTTTGTCTCCTTCAAACAGCCACCCCTTACTGGCATCCTGGACAAATGGTCCTCCAGCTTCAGACCGAGCTCTGGTTGTGGAGCTGCCCTCCTCAGATGCTCCAGTTGTTAGAAAGGTGTTCTGTGGGCTGGGCTGAAATTTGAACCCTCTAGTAACTTTTACCTGCTAGTTTTTATTTCATCTCTGGATTCAATAACACATTTTGTCCCAAAGTCGTCTATGAATTGAAGACTACTGTAAAAAGTCCCTCCACAGAGTTCTTAACCAGTTATCAGATCATCTTTTCACCTCCTTTGCCTGCTCTGCCTCAGGATTTCTGATCTAGACTGACCACACAGAACAGGACATGGCGCAGGGTGCTCTGACTCTAAGGGATCCTTGTGGCATCGGTTGTAAAACTTACCTTGGAGTTCCCTGGAGGCAGGTGTTACTAATTATTACTAATGGCAGGTGTCCCACCCATAGTGGGAATGCACAGATCCTAGAGCCATAATTGGAAACACATGCTTCTTAACATGGCTTTAAATTACTTGATTTAACTTGGAAGTTTTTTCCATGCTATCACCTTGAATTATTTTTTATTCTGAACAATATTAGAGATATATCAAATTTTAGTTAAAAAGAGAGAGAGAGAGAGAGAGGGATGTAGAGAAGAAATTTAAGGAATAAAATGGAAGTCATTTGTAACCCATCTATTTGTAAAAAAAATAAAATTATATTTTTATACCTCATACCTTGGTCATGTTTCTACATACATGTGTTTATGTGTAATTGTGGTTCTGTGGTTCTACATTTTGCTGTCTTATTGAATATTGTGTTCTTTTCCAGTGCCATTATCAATTATTTATAAATGTTATCATTATAATGGTTGTATCATATATTGAATGAATATACTATAATTTACTTGATGAATTACACCTTATTGTAATCCCTAATTTTCAGTCTCCTAGTTCCTAAGAGCTTCAGGGCTATTCTCTTTGAGAAATAGAAATTGGGGAAAAGGCAGCACCTCTAGATTCCTACGGAAGGATTACCCTCAGTAATCCATTCACCCCATTCTTCTTTTCCTAAGTGGGCAGTTAACAGGACATATAGGCCAGATCTTGTTAGAGCTAGAAAGCTGAAAAAATGGGTTGATGTGTGTGTATGTGTGCAACTCACAAGTCCAAATGTAAAATGCTATACTTTGGTATAGCTTTGGGTTTGGGTTTGTTTCATTTACTTATACAAATTGGGTCCACCAAGGGCTTGAGTGGCCTCTTTCCTCCATAGGAAGGTTTTCCTTTGATCAAGGAAATCAAGAAAAATCAAGTATCAAGAAATTGTTATCCTTCAGTGTCAGGAAGAAAACTTTCAATGCACTTGAACTCCCACCTGAAAATCCGAGAATCCCAAATACATTTTCCACTACCATGAGCTGGGGCTCCCTTTCTTCGAGCATAGCCCTGACAGCATGAAGGCTCCACTCCCATATAATCAGATCAGTCATCTGGTGTAACTGTTAAGGGGGCAAAACCCTACGTCTCTGCAGACATAGACCAGTCACCAAAATAGGGGACTAGAAATCTGTGTCATTTACAAAATCCCCAAGCAAATTTTTTCAGGTAAACTTAAGAAATGGATCATGACCCATTTCTAGGCTATCAGCTTAGCCTGAAAAAAATTGCCCACACCCATACTTCCAAGGAGTATTAATGTCTTAGAATCAAGCTTTACTTAATGAATTGTTTCATCTTTAGAGACTAAAAAAAATCACATGACTGGAAAGGAGTAGCTTCATAAACTTATAGCAAGGTTGATGGAAAGGATTTTCTCCAATATAGAAGTGATCATTTTTGAAAGAAGGATCCTCCTGCTCCCCAAAAGCATTGCCACTAATAGAGAAACAGCTGCTCCCTCCATCATGGGCCAATACCACCCTTGTGGAATGGATTCAAACTGTGTTATCACCTATGGGGACTGGCTGATTTGAGGCAGTAGCATATGGTTGACTGTTAAATCAAAATAAAACCAAACAGAAACTTGTGGGTTGCTTAGCCTCGGTAGAATTCTCAAAAGCCAATACAAATGACTAAGGCCAAACACAGCCTCACTCCATCTGTGCTTTGTCCCCAGCCTGGAGGAACAACCTTATTGGGCTTGGTGTGCTGGGTTCTTCCAACACACTGTCCAGACATTCCTGAGAACACAGGTTTCTGTTTGTGCAGATGAGAAGCTCCTAATTGTATATCTCATGTGCCTATCAGAAAGATGAAAATTCACCTCGCTAGATGACCTGGTCCCAGTAGTGAGGTTGTTTATATCTGGGGGATGGGTCTCATATAAGGGTGGGCTGTGATAAAGAAGAATGAAAGTTCTAGGTTCTTCCCTTTCCCATGGTATAATTTCAACAACCAGGGAAACCAGATCTTTAAACCTCTAACTTTGGTCCTAACCCAGACAAAAATAATAGAGAAGAATTATGAAAAAGCAAGAAAGGAAGAAGTACAGGAAGGGGGATAGGAGAGAGGTATGACAAGTCTTCTCTACTTTCCACTTTTAAAAACATTCCAAAGTATGAGCTGCTTGAAAATGATAACAGCTTCTCTTTTCTTTGTGGGACCACCTGCAACAGGCATGTGTGGTTTTTGTTCTGTCAGTGCTGTGGGGTTGTTAGATGTTGTGGAAAGGAGCTACACAAGGTACTTGGCTTCCAGCAGAGTAGGAATGACAGCAAAGTGGGGCAGCCCTCCCTTGAAGTCTTGTTCCCTACAAGAAATGCAGATCAGCCTCAGCGGCCATTTGCTGCCTGGGTTTCCTGGAAAATTCAGGAAAGAAGAGGCAGCTTTCAGGAGCATGTGCCCATGTCTCCCAAGCAGGAAGAGAGAGGTTGGAGATGGTTCTGGTCATGCTGAATCTGAGACCCTTCCCAAAAGCCAGTCTCAGAGTCAGTCTCAGAGTCTGGGCATCAGTTAGGCCCAGAAGGTTATAGATCATGAAAACCCTTTCAGCAAAGGGTGTGTAAATGCTGAAGAGAGAGGCTCGGAGCCCTGGAGCAGAGCCTGCGGGAACCCGTCCGTGTTTTAGTAAGAGCAGAGCCAAGGATCCCAACCAGTGCAGGTGGGGCTGACATACAGCAGAGAAAACAGGCCCACCCAGGAGGACAGGATAGTATGAATGTACCACAGTTTTTCCTCCATTGAAGGAATATACTATAGAATATTATTCAGCTCTAAAAGGAAATGAGGTACCAACAAGCCACACCGAGGCACGGAGAATCCTTAATGCATATTACAAAGTGAAGTCAATCTGAAAGGCTATATACTGTATGATTCCAGCTATGAGACATTCTGGGAAGGACAAAACTCTGCAGATGATGTGTCAGTTGCTTCCAACTTTTGACAATTATGAATATGGCTGTAAACATTTGCGTACAGGTTTTGTGTAGACCTAACTTCTCAAGTCATTTGGGTGGATACCAAGGCATGTTATGGCTGCATTGTGTGATAAGAATGTGTTCAGTTTTGTGAAAAACAACCTGCCATACTGTCTTTCAAAGTGGATTGTGCCTTTCATGAATCATTCCTTTGCTGTTGTATTTAAAAAGTCATTGGGAAACTCAATCATTTATATTTTCTTTTGTTATCTTCTAGGGATTTTGTAGTTTTGTATTTTAAATTTGGGGGTATGATCTGTTTTGAGTTAATGTTTGTGAAAGGCATATTTTCTCTACTATTTTCCATTGATCTATTTGTTTATTCTCTTGTAAATACCACACTGCCTTGATTATAGTAGCTTTGTAGTAAGTCTGAATGCCAGGTAGTGTCAATTCTGCAACTTTATTCTTCTCCTTCAATCTTGTGTTAGGTATTCTGAGTCTCCTGCCTCTCCATGTAGACTTTTGAATCAATTTGTTAATATCCACAAAATAACTTGCTGGGATTTTTGACTGGGATTACATTGGATCTATAGATCAAGTTGGAAAGAAACAACATCTTTACACTATTGACTTCCTCCTCATAGATATGAAATATCTCTCAAGTTATTTAGTTTTTCTTTGATTTCTTTCAACAGAGTTTTGTAATTTTCTTCATGTAGCTCTTTTGAATGTTTTGTTGGATTTATACCTAAGTACTTCATTTCTGATGCTAATGTTACATCATCATATTTAATGGCTGCAAAAAAAAGTCTATTAAATGAATGTATTTAAGACCTCTCATTAATTCTTCAGTGCATATTTAATTTGGATAACTTTAAAAAGGGAACAAACAAAAGCATAGTTTTGGCCATCTACCAAAGCAAAGACGATGATGCATTACTTGGTCAAGCTGGAGGCCCAGAAAATTAAGGACATTAATCTGTATTTATTACCAAGAGCTACAGTCATCCAATACACCAGCATAAATAGCAGCAAACTAGATTAAACTAATAGGGTGAATCTACTCACAAAGAAGTTCCTGAAAACAACTTAGTCTGATAGATAAGCAGATGGGCTTCCGTTCTTGTGCGTTTCCAAGAACCACTGATTCAAAATAGTATAGAGGAATCAACACTATTCTTTTGCTCAGGCAATATGTGTAATCCAGCCAGGGAAGCTTAAAGTGATGTTTTATTTTATAACAGGAGTCTAAATTTTGATCCATTAGAGATCAATTGGGGATACCTTTGATTTATACATGCTTACATTTCTGATGTACTCCATAAGTAAGACTTTAAAGGGGGCTTCTCTTTGAACATTTAGGGAGAGTTTCAATTTGTTATTTGTTTGCCATCCCCTTTAAAAATCTGGAAACCTCCTCTTCAGGATTTAGTCAGTTTTATCTCCTATATCCTGAAACCTCTTCCATCCCACGTGCTTGGGAAATGTCAGCCTTGAATTGTAGCTGATTTGAAGTTTAAATGAACTTTACTTCGAGTGTAATGGCAACTCCACTGTTCATTCACCAGGCTATTAAGCCTGTTATTTCCCAAGGCAGCCTACAAAGCACAGTTTTATTTAATTGTTCAAGTAGAGGAAATAAAAATATTTAGGTGCCTTGCTTGTCTGAAGCTTTTTTCCTGGACTTGCCATCAGTTAGCATTTAAGTTAGAGAGAAATCAACTTCATGAGATGTCCCCATGTTGAAGACCACAATAAAATAGTCATACACATATATCAAAAAGATGACTTGAGAAAAAGCATGAAAGAACTGTTCTTCCTCGCTTTTATCTAAAGGTTTTTAAAAAAATATTTGAGGTGAAAGGCTAAAATTACAAAATTAATCCAGATGAGCAGACCCTATTTCTTTTTTTTTTAAGATTTTTATTTATTTATTTGACAGAGTGCACAAGTCAGCAGAGAGGCAGAGAGAGAGAGAGATGGGGAAGCAGGTTCCCTGGTGAGCAGAGAGCCCGATGTGGGGCTCCATCCCAGGACCCTGGGATCATGACCTGAGCCGAAGGCAGAGGCTTTAACCCACTGAGCCACCCAGGCGCCCCAGACCCTATTTCTTTGACTCACTACTTGATCTGTTACTTAAAGTTTTATCTGTAAGGCCAATAATCAGTGTAAGCCCAGCACTAACATTACTGGCTTCCAACAATGATCAATCATCCTCATCAGACTGATTCAAAGTGAGAAATTTCAATAGGCTGGCTTAAAAGGAATTGCAACTGTGATCACCAATCTAGGGCAAGATTTTTACCTTGGTGTTCATCAACAATTGGCGAGCTTGGATTTCATTGGAAGAGATGTAACAGAATTCCTCCAAAGATTTTATATGAGGGATTTTTAATACACTTTTAAGCAATAGCTCTAACAGTTTTGGCTTTGTGGAGAATGGATAGGCTTAAGAAAACGTGTTTGCCTATTTTAAGGCTCTACTGTAATTTTTAATTATAATTTTAGTTAACGGGATAGATGTTAAGAATTAACTAATATACATGGTCTATAAAGCCACAGATATCAGGGAGTTAAGGTTCCTGAGTTGGATTGGCAGAGCAGGAGGTGATAGACTGAAAAGTGATCTCCAACCCTACAGGGGGCAGCAGATGTCCATCTCCAGCTAAGTGTTAGACTATGCCAAAGAGAACTCAGAGGAAGAGCTGAAAATCCTCAAGTTTGTCTTAAGGCTCACTCTGGGCTTAGGCAAATAAATACTTGCTTTGGCCAATAAAATGCTAAAAGGTATTATTCATGCAGAAGCTTGAAAAACTGCTTGCACAAGTCCTTCTCTTTTGGAGTCCCCCCTACCTATGAGTACAAGCCTAGGCTAATCTGCCTGTGAGTGAAAGATCACCAGAGGAAGGAAACATATCCCAGGTAACCCATCTAGAGCCAGCTAACTTCCAAATATGAGGGAGCACAACTAAGATCAGCAGACCCACTCAGGCAGCTGTAGCCACGTGCAGTCACACAGTGAATCCAGCTGGGCTTGACGTAGATTAGCAGAATTGCTCAGTCACCCCATAGATTCATGAGAAATAATAAATGTTGACTGTTGTACAACACTGAGCTTTTATAGTTTTTGGTTAGACAGCATTAATGTGGTTTTACGTAACTGGTATCTAGCTGATATGTCAGTCTGTGGAAAGTGGTCAATAAATATTAGTTGTATACACTCATAGTTCATTGATTCTAAAGTACTTTTAATATTTTGATACTGGTGCCTTCTTGATATTTCCAGAAGCTGTCTATAGAAGGTTTTGTTCAGTGACACTCTGTCACCTGGGTGATATTGACTATTATATTCCATTTATTCTAATATGCATCCAGAACTTTGAAGATGTTAAAATGCAAAAATCCTGCTTATTGTAGAAAATTTCATCAAGACGTCTCAGGATAGTGGTGATTTGTGGGTATAGCTGAAGCCCAGCTCTACAGATCCAGAGTATTTGTGGAAATCGAGGTTATCAGCATGATACACTACAGAGTGAGAACTTCAGGTTATTAAAGAACAGAGGAACCTGGAAAGTATGTGGTGAATAGTCACTTCCATTAAAGCAAGTCTGTGCTATCTTCTTTCATGTCCTAGGTGACCAAAGGAAGAGCATTTTGGGTGACTCATGAGTGTTCTCTAAGTTGCCTAAACATCATTAAGAACAAAAGCTTCCAAAAACAAAGCTTTCTTTCACACTTATAGTTTGAAGGTATAAATTATGTCCCCAAGGGTCTCCTTATGCTGAATTAGGATAGTGTTCAATTAAGCTGCCCATAAATAGTATTGGGGAAGTCAGGGAGAGTTTAAGTACTATAATTAAAGGCACTCATTGTATGTTTTACCTTTTATGTTTCTTAACAGTTTGTAAGCTACCCAGAGACAAATTCATATTTTATTCCATTACCTCAGTCTTTCATAGTCTTTAATGGAGTGGAGTAAATAGGGTTAACACTGGACATTTAATGGGTGTTTACAAGCATCACAAGAAAATCAATACTGTCATTTCATTGTTGCATAATTTTGGACCAAAAATATTCCCTAGGTTGGGTCCCACCCTTGGCTCCAAGTAATCTTCTCCTGCTGGGAGAAAAGAAAATCATTCTCTTAAAAAGCTTCTCAGAGCACCTTCTTCGGACTTTGTGGGTCACTATAAAAATAAGCGTCCCTAGACTATTTGAAAAAATGACACTACAGGGATCCTGACTGCCCTTTCCATGGTAAAATCCTTGAAAGGGAAAATTATCAGTCAAGAGGAGTCAAGCTGAGTGCTGGGCTGATTCTAGGTGTTCTTTCTGCCAAAGGATTCCCATTACTTCTTTGTGTCTATGTCTAAAAAGTGTTCTTGGCATTATTAATTATCAGGTTGAGAACTGAGCTGCTGAATATCCCTCCTTGTCTAAGATACAGCTTTGATTTCCTACCCAGACCCCTTTTGGTTCCCTAGGAGGGCAGAGGTACTGTCAAGTTGAGGTGAAGAGAGGTCTAATTCTGGTTGCATTATATAGTAGCTGTGAGAACTTACCTAAGTTCTCTGGTTCTGAACTTCAATTTCCTCCTTTCTTAAAAGGGATGGTGGTGATTAATAATACTACATTGTAGGGTATGGTGGAAACTAGAAACAATATACACAGTAAGCTCCTGTGTATAAAAAGTTTCACTCCCATTCTCCCATTTTTCCCCCCCAATCCTGGGCCTCTCTCTCTGGGCCTGGCTACAGGTGCTACATTTTGATGCCAACCATCAGCCTGAAGGTCCAGATTTGCTCACTCTCAAATGGCCCAAGTCCACGTTCCTTCCATTTGGCAGGGCACCTTCCTTTTTGATAGATTTCTCTGGAGTGACCACCAGCCTAAATTGCCAGCATTCATCTTACTCTTCAACACAATTTCTGTTTCTGAATGTTTGTGTTGCTGACCATCCAACTGGCCATGCTGTGATCTCTTTCCCTTCCCAAGAGAGTCATGAGACACAAGGCCTACCCCTTTGTAGCCCCGGACACAGCAGCGATCAGGCAAGGGAGAGCAAGGATGAATCAGTGCAGATGATCACTATCCCTGGGAACCTCATTCAGAGAGAATTTGATATAGAAGTTGGGTCACCTGTGTCACCTTCATATAACAACAACAAAAAAAGGTGATGCTACTGGGATGAGGGCCATTGAATCACTGGGATCACTATAAGCATTGACATCAAGGTTTCTAGAAAGTTCATTGTCAAAACTATATATATATATATGTGTATATCTATATAGAGAGAGTGTGTGTGTGTGCATATATATAGTGTGTGTGTGCACGTGCACGTGCATCTGTCTTGTCTTATATAATACACAGGTTTCTAAAAACTGTATTTAAAATGTCTCATATCAGTTGTAAAGGGTAACAATCTAGTGGAATGATTTGGGTGACATATCTTTTCACAGCTAGTAATGCAAATGCCAAATAAGCCTCAAATAGTTTAAAAGTAAAATTATCCAATAATGCCTTGTTTTAAGGGATAGAAACTGAATACATAATTAAGTTCTCTCAAGGAAGGGAATTCTGAATTCTGCCTTCAGGAAGCTCCTTTTTTGAATAGATCTTGATGGACAATTCCATCACAGATCCCATTACTTCAACCAGACAATTATCTCTTAAGAACCAAATGTACTGGGATCCCTTTCTCTTTTCTTTTTCTTCATCTTGTGAGCATGTATATGATTCTTCTTTGCAATCATGAATGCTATTTCAACTCTGACTTATATGATTGAGTTTATCCTCTTTTCCAGGCAATTAACTCATTTTTGTTAATAGAGTGGATGCTAGGAGCCCCTAGATTTTCTTTAAAGTTTGCTTCTGGTGATGACGCTTTGCTTAAGGACCACCAGCTCAGGTCACATTTTCCTTTCCAAAAGTTCACTGGGGCACATAAATCTCATGCTTATTATCTTTGTCCTCTTCTCCTTTCTTACATGTGGATCACTTATTCCCTCCTAGTCCAGACTTTCTGGCAATTCTCCCCTGCCACCGGCAATTCTTAAGGGCTTCTGATAAAACTCAATCTTACCTGATACTTAGCGAAATTGACACTGTTGTTTGTTATTTTTAATTGTGAATGACAAGCATGAAAAAACAAAACAAAACAAAACAAAAAAACAAAAAACTTGCCCCTTGGGGCACCTGGGTGGCTCAGTGGATTAAGCCTCTGCCTTTGGCTCAGGTCATGGTCTCAGGGTCCTGGGATCGAGCCCTGAATTGGGATCTCTGCTCAGCCTGCTTCTCCCTCTCTCTCTGCCTGCTGCTCTGCCTACTTGTGATCTTTCTCTGTCAAATAAATAAATAAAATCTTAAAAAAAAAACCTCCCCCTCTTTTTGTCCCTGTCAAGATACATCAATAATTGGTAGCTGTGGTTTTTGTGGGCACCTCTGAGACTCTGTCCACAGGAGTTGGCCATCAAAGGTAGCTATAACCAAAGCCCAGAGCCTCTAATTGGGTTGTAAATCACAGAGCCAAAGAACATAAGGATTCCTAGACCCATGGAACCCAAGATTGGGGATTTCAAGCCCTGGTCAAAATTTTCAGCATGCCATAATTTGGAGCTAAATTTGATAAGGTACCTCATTAAAATTAAAAGAAAAACAAACAAACAAATAAAGCACCAAAACTAAACTTCCAGCAGTTAACAAAAGATTTCCAAAAAGAAAGATGATTTTTGTCCCCCAAAGTATGGAAGCACATAATCTCAAATGAAATGACAGTCATTTATTTTGAATAAATTTAGCTTTATGAAAAATATACTTTATTTTCTTATTTTTTTCTTATATTTAAAACATGCATCACTAAACCTTTCAACATTACACTCTACAATAAAGATAAATCTTACAAACTTAATGGTGAGTGAAAGAAGCCAGACACAAAATAGCTCATACTGTATAGTTCCATTTATAGAAATGATATAAACAGGTGAAGCTTCTCTCTGTTGATAGGAGTCAGGGCAGTGGGTTATCATCAAGAGGGAGATGGGGAGGGTCTGGGGAGACCCTGGAAGGGAGTGAAGGTGGGCACATTTCTAGGGTGCTAGTAACATTCTGTTTCTTGATTCAGGTGGTGTTGCACTCATTTATTCATCTTGTGAAAATTCAGCAAGACATACACTCTTTTACAGGAACTTTGTCATATGTCATGCTTCAATTAAAATAAATAAAAACTAAAGGATTTGTCTTCCTCTATAGACCTATGGGCATTTGGAAATCACTGATATGGTTTGGTTTCCCTTCTTGGCAGGCGAGGAAGTTGCAGGAAAACCATCTTGTTCAAAGTTGTGAAGCCAACCAGTGACCCTACTGGGAACAGAGCTTTCTCAGCCTAATCCAGCTCCCTTGCCATGCTGCTCTGTCCTCCGTCCTGAGATAACGGTCGTAACTCGAAAAGCCTCTATAAGGAAGGGCCCAACTTCTATTATTGTGTTCGTTCAGGTCCAGGCACTCTGTAGACACCCTCTCTCTGCTTACTGAGGAGGTCTGGAATGAATGTGGCTGTCCCCTGTCTTCAACCAGGGAGCTGGGCACTTCTTGCTAGATAGTGGTCTCTCACACTTGCCCATCTTTTGGCCATGGTGTTATCTCTTTAGGAAAATCAATTTCTTCTCTTTCCAAGATGACTCCCCTCCTTGAACACCTCAAGTTCTGCAACCATTCTCCTTTTACCTTTTCCTCTCCCATTCACACCTTTTATCTTTCTTTCGACTGGATCTTCCCTTTTGGCCTACAGAGATGCTCAATAGTCCTCCTGGAGAATAAATAAGATAAACAAAAGTAAAGCCAAATAAACAAAAGTAGCACTATTCTTTGTCTCTGACGGTGAGTCATCAGATACGTTTTGGGTACCCATCCTGGGTCCATATGCCAGCCCAGCCCACAGTCAGGCCCAATCTTCCTCTTTAGTCCCTTCTTTACATCCTGACATTTTTGAAGAAAATATGTAATCATTAATTCTTCCTGTTGCTCGTCTCCAATTTTTTTCTCAGTCCACAGGTCTGTCAATACTATTTTTTTTAAAGGATGCCCATGTCCTCTTGGCAGGGTGTCCCTACATCCTAATTTTCCTGGGATCACTACAGTATATGCCTCTGATCCTGGAGCTTATATTAATGAACCTCTGTTTATAAATTCACAGAATCTCACAGATTGGAGAATCAGTGGTGGTCAACATAACATCTTAGGCACCATATAAACGGCCATTACTGGGTCCTCATTCTCACCGACACTTGTCAGCATTGACCGCACGTGTATTGAGGTTATGAACAAAGGCCTTGGCGCAGTATCCTGGGTTCAATTCCTAGCAATCTTATGTGCTCTTACTCAGGTTACTTGGTTATTCTGAGCCTTGAATTCTTCATTCATTAAAAAAGGACGGGCGCCTGGGTGGCTCAGTGGGTTAAAGCCTCTGCCTTCGGCTCGGGTCATGATCTCAGGGTCCTGGGATCGAGCCCTGCATCGGGCTCTCTGCTCAGCGGGGAGCCTGCCTTCCTCTCTCTCTGCCTGCATCTCTGCCTACTTGTGATCTCTCTCTCTGTCAAACAAATAAATAAAATATTTTTAGTAGTAATAATGCCTGCTTCATAATGTAGTTACGTTTATTCAACAGGAAAAGTATCTAAAGTATGTTGTGCAGGCCTGGGACAGTTAACATTCAATACATGGGACTGCATTTTCCTGGTTGAATCTATCCCATGTTCCCCACATTAGTGTTATTTTGTTTTTGTGTTTTTGGTTTTTTGTCTCAGGTGATATTTCCTGGGATCCTTCTGTCCAGTCACCCTTTACCCCCTGTGGTTTCCTTGTTTACCATTTCTGCATTTGACACTCCATTTGTGTCTTATGGTTAAGCCTGTGGGCTGAACAGCCTGACTTCATGGATTCATAATTTGAGCTCTGTCACTTAATAGCTGAGTGTACTTGGACGGGTTATTTTACCTTTTGTTGCTTTGATTGCTGCAATTATAAAATGAGGTTTGCAGCAGTATCTAACTTCATAGCTGATACCTACTTCAAAGCAGTTATTATAAAGATGAAATGAGCTAAGGTATGGAACAGGTGCTTAGCGTGATACGTGCAACAGAGGATGTGAGCACAAAATGTTAGCCATTGTTATGTTCAGTTACCAGAGTAGGTATTTTGGCCTTGCATTCATTCCTGTCTCTCCTCTGCCCCCATATAGGCATCTAGGCCTAGTCCTGTGCTTTCATCTTCTGTGGAGCCCTCACAAATCCTTCCCATTCCCTACTCGCCATTCTTACTCTAGTTGTGACCATTGTTCCTTCTTTCCAATGTACTAGAATAACTTCATAACTTGTTTCCCTGCCTATGGTCTATCCCCATTCAATCTATTGTCCATGGTAAAGGAGTTGAATTTTCCAGAACCTCATTTCTGATCATGCCAGTCTTTGACATGAAGAACTCTTGTGGTTCCTCCTCGCCTACTGATTAAATTTCAAGCTCTAGGTTATGCTGTTCAAGCTCTCCTGTATCTAGACCCCACTTACCTTTCAAACATTATTTCTCCTTCACACACATTGCTTCATCCAGTGACCCAACTAGACGGATCCATCTCCTCTCCCTCAAGTCTGACTGCAGTTATCCCATTGGAGACATTGTTACCATTGTTCCATCATTTTCAATACCCTCCCCTCTCTAAATGCCCATTTACTACCATCTTTTAAAGATTAATTCAGATGTCATCTTCTCTTTGACTTCCCGATATGTTCTCTGCTCTTAAAATGTAAGGTTTTTCTCCAACCCATGCAACCCTCTGAGATAGTGTAGAACTCTTCCTAATAGGGGCAACATTTTCTGCAGTGTGTTCTTTCTGAACACAGTTTTTTTCTCCTTGCAAGAACAGTACCTGCAAATGCTTACTCTCCTTGTCTCTCTGTCCTCTGTCCTTTATCATGCAGTTTACATCAGTCTGTCCAGGGAAAGAAGGAGAGTTGCTTGATTTTGTTAATCTCATTGTGTGCAATTGAACCAGGCTCTCTAAAGGCCACTGCAGACACTATAAGGGGTTCTGTTTCTGCCTTGCAGTTGCATAAAGCTGAATTGTGGAGAAAGAGTGCAACACACATGAAAATGACTTAGGGACATTTTCAGAGCAGCACATAAACAGGTGCTGATTAAGGAAGTGCCTAGGGAGCTGGTAAGTGCTGAAAAGATGCAGAGTAGAAAGAGCCCATCAGCTTTGTGGTATAACGGCTGAAGGCTTTGCAGAGAAGGGGAGTTTGGCAGAAGGAAGAGAAGGGAAATGATAGTATGGCTGGCAAAGGGAAGCAAGGTTCTCCTAGCCTGTAGGAGCAGATGGGCCAGAACCAGCAATGTCTATTTCCTCAAATGCCTGACGGGCAAGGCTGGCTCTATCCTAGAGAAGTTTAAGCCCAAATCAAGATATTCTCCATCCTCAGCTGAAACATGGAGGAAATTAATCCATGTTTAATGATAAGAACATGCACTTTACAGTCAGACATTCTGGGTTACATCTTCTTTTACTTATCAGGCATGTGATTCTGGGCCCATCACTTCACCTCTCTAAGGCTTCGATTTGCCCGAAAATACTCAACTCTGCTCAGGGTTTAGAACATGGGATTTGTTAGTAGATTAAATTCTACCACTGCTACGTTCTGGCTCTGTGACCTTGGAAAAGTCCCTTAACTTCTCTGAGCTTCTTCATCTCAATAGGATGGCTATGAGAGTGACTGAAATAGTGTATGTAAGGGTCTTCTATACCAAAAAAGTCAATCCATTTTAGAAAACAATAAAACACGAATGATTACTTGCTGAGAACGTTGTTTAGTGAGCCATCATCCAAAGTGCTGGGCATAGAGTTAGCACCTAATAAGTGAAAGATTGATACTACACCAAGAAAATATTTGCCTGAGATTAACCAGAAAAATGCATCACCACTGTGCTTAATCAATTATGTAATTTTGTGTTGGATGTTTGTCTTCAGTGCTTGAATGTAATTCCAAGCATTTGGAGCCTTGACTGTCTTCTCTACCACTGGATGCCTGACACTAAACATAATTTCTTTTTTTTTTTTTAAAGATTTTATTTATTTATTTGACAGGCAGAGATCACAAGTAGGCAGAGAGGCAGGCAGAGAGAGAGAGGAGAAAGCAGGCTCCCCGCAGATCCCAGGATCCTGGGATCATGACCTGAGCCGAAGGCAGAGGCTTTAACCCACTGAGCCACCCAGGCGCCCCTAGACATAATTTCTAATACAAAATCAGTGTGAACTAATGCCTAGACAAACAAGAGGGATTAGGGAAATAAAGTTTTAGTGGGAGTTATGGGACATGCACAGCTGATAAATGGTAGATTTCTATGGACTAATGAATTGTGCAAATTATTTTCAGAATTGTTGGAATGAGGCCATTTTCATTAAATATGGAGAGTATTAATAAGGCTGGAGATTCTAATTTTCTACACTCTATGTTCTTCTGTTTTATTTATACCTTATTTGGAACAAATTCATGTTCTTGACCCCATATTCTTTACCTTTGTTCTTTGTGGTTTTGGGGGGTGGTTGTTTTTTCCTAACTTTGTCCTTTAATTCTTTAATTTTTTCTTATGGATTTTATTACTTACTATATAAAATGAAAGATTTGTAGGCAGAGTCACCTTGGCTTTCAAAAAGTGCTTGCTATTAGAATCTAAGGTATGTGTGTCTTCTGACAATTACTATAATTATTGGAAATCTTAACTAGATTCTGGAAGGGGGTAACATTTCCTTGGGGTAAGTTACACAGAAAAAAAAGAGACAGAAAGGGAAATAAAGTCTAAAGAATGAAGGAAAGGTAAAGAGGTTTAGTCATGGCAACTTAATTAGCTTAATTAAACTTTATCAATTTGCATTCTTGGACATAGCTAACAACTTCATTTGCAAATGTTTAGGCAGGATGGGAATTAGAAGAGTAGGGTGCAGACTCTTCTCTCCAGGATCTTCTATCTTAGATGTGGAGGAACTATACATCAGTAAAACTTGAGTAAGTCTCTTGACCATCTTAATTTTAGTCTGTAGAAGCCAGGCCAGGATGTTCAAGGAGTTTGGAAACTGGCCATCTAAGAAATGATGAAAAGATGTCCGAGTTATTGCCTTGGAAAAATTAAGTAGGATCAGGGGTTTCAGAGACTAAATGGAGGAGTGTTAATTTCATGTGGCTCCAAGGGATGGAGTTAAGATCGATTAATTTATTGTTTCATTCATTCATTTATTCATTAAATAAATACTTAGAAAGCATCAACTAAATGCCAACTATTGTAAATGTCACAGAGGAAAAAACAAACAAACAAACTATGCCCTAATGATGCCCCAAAGGAAGATTTGCTTCAGATGAACTTCTTTGGAACCAGAGATTTTCTTTTGGAACCAGTGATGGGCCTCCTAGGAAGTAGGGTCAAAAATTTCTCACAGAGCTTTCAAATTGTTCATACACAGAGAGCATTCAACATATTCATTTATTGATTTACTTAGCAAATACCACTATTTATTATAACCCACAAACTATGCTAAGGGATCAGGATACAGACAAATAACACACAAAGGTCCCTGTCTTCACAGAGCTTACATTCTAGATGGAAGGAGAGACACAACAAACATTTGTACAAATAAACTTGATAGTTTCAGATGCACGTAAAAAGTTAAAAGCATCCTTTATAATTGTGATAAGGAGAATCTGAATGGGATGTTTTAAATTGGATGGTAACCTTGCAGATGACTTCCCCACTCCAGTGATTGCCTTCAGCTGAAGAGAGCTGCTTCATCCAAGACCATTTTCTCTTCCAAGGAACTATGGGGGGAGTTCACATGTAATGACTCACCAAGTAAGCATATACAGACCTGGGTACCTCATTCTAATGAAGATCAACTGTGCAGAACCTTCTTCACTCCAAAACTCCCCATGACGTTGACTGAGACTTTCATGGAGCAGTCATCACATTTCAACTTTTTTCTTCTGTCTGACCCTGCTTTCTTCACTCCCCACACAGACTTCCACCCTGAGAACACTCCCTAGTGAATTTCCTGAACACACATTTCCGTTGTAGAGTCAGCGTCCCACAGTCTGCTTTCACATGACCTGTGACTGCTGTAATTGATAAGGAGTGGACTATGCAAAAATACATTGGGTCTATTCAGCCATAAAGAAATTGATGGCAATATGGTATCATTATCAGTATAAGTCCAGGAAGATAGGATCTCCTCCTGATTCTCAAACAAACATGATCACAGCCAGCTGTCCCCTCCTCATGGATGTTCTCTCTGACCATCACGCCTGAACATTCCCTCAGCTTGACTTAACTTCAGGCAAGTTTCTTTTTGACCTTGGGCCCCTGATCTGCATTCTTTTTTAGAGCATTTGCTTTAGAAAACTTGGAATTATAAATGCTTTCTCTGCCCTTTAAGATGTAAATCTTCTCTAACATTTGCCAGTTTTATGACCCAGGAGTGTCTTTCTCAAGGACAGAAGCTGTCCCTTGGAAATATAATCATCAAGGAAGATAGGCATCTTATATCCCAGTCTTTGAGGCTAACTGAATAAGCACCAATTAGCAAACAGACATGGTGTAATCACATTAACCAAACTCTTTTCTAATGCCCTCTAATAGTTTTCCACTGGCTCACCAGCTGCTTTATTAAAAAAATAGAAATAAAATAGGGGCACCTGGAGTCTGCCTTCAGCTTATGGCCTTGATCCCAGGATCCTGGAATTCAGCCTCACATTGGGCTCCCTTCTCAGTGGGGAGTCTGTTACTCCCTCTGCCCCTCCTTCTGCTTATGCTTTCTCTCTCCCTCTCTCTCAAATAAATAAATAAAATCTTAAAAAAAAAAAAAAAAAGACTTCCTTGCCTATTGAAATGCTTCTGATGCAATTTTTTTTCTTTGACACCTTTCTCTGGTGATCATTTTAGCAAGCAGAAAGACTGGCAAAGGAAAAGAGGCTGGATTTAGCAGAGCTTGATCCTGCTGGCAGTAAACGCATGTTCTGGATTATTCATTTGAATTCCTCCTGGCCAGGAACACAGGAGACTGTAGGAGTCCCTGTGGTCAGTCTTCAGCAGAGACGGAACAATACATCTGCTGCTATCTCAGACACCCAACTGGATAATGAGGTGGCGAAGAGCCGGCCTTGGAGAGCCAAGCATGGGAATGAAGCCTGGGCTCAGGCAAAGCTCAACGGGCAGTTGAGATTTTGGGCCTGAGGATCTACATTACTAAGCTCCAAAACTGTTTCTGACCATCCAAAAGTATGATGAACTTGTTATGTTTGAGGGCTCGTCCTACTCTGATAATTTCACATCATCTTCTCCAAGCACCCAACATGTGCTTCAGAAAGTTCATTTGTTGTGGTTACATGGTGGTCTCTTCAGCTGTCTCCCTGAAATTGGCAAACTCCTATGAGAATCTGAATTACCCATTCTTTGCTATTTTGGGGGTGTTTGCTTACTTGCTTTAAGGTTTTCATTAGGATAAATTCCCACCTTTGGAATCACTGGATCAAAGTGCATATCATTTTTATGGCGCTTGCTACCTGTTCAGATTGTCCTTTTAAAAAATGGAAAAAAATTCATTTGCTGCAAGCACTGAGTATACCAGTATCCTACAGTCCTCTCCAATTCCCTTTTAGTTATTTAAATGTGTTGTCTTTGTGCTTTGTTTGATGGGACCTGGTCATTATTTTAATATAATGTGAAAATATTTAATTACTCTTTGGTCTGTTTGTTCCCTCTAGGTAGCAGGACAAAGATTCTTGACATATGTTTCAGGTATCTGTCCCTGGACCCCGCCCTCTGGTTTCATGTTCTCATTGGCTCAGTTTAAAGGGTTCTTTCTGTGGCTATATAGTTACTGAGGTATGAACAATGGTAAAGGAACGATCTCAGAGGAACATGTGCCAAGCATGCAGAGGTGTCCAAAGCAGGGCTCATTTCTGGGCTGTGAGGGGGGTCCTTCTTGGTTTAGGGAGGTGCACATCGAGCGTACTTCTTGTACTCCTTTCCTCCTAACCCAACCAATTATGAAATGTTTTGTTAAAATCAAGTAAGAGGAATTCAAAAATGTAAAAAGCCCTCTACAGGTTGCTTCAGTATGAGATAGCCACATAGGAAAGGAAAAGAGCATTTTGATTGGTGGTCCACAGGCTAACTATATATGAGATATGGTTTCTTTATATTAAACAAACAAGCCAACAAAACTGTATAGAGTTCAACATTTTTGCAAAAATATTACACATATTTTGAAACAATTGAAACAATAAGCAAGAGTATAAATTTTTAAATAATGCTATCATTTTCCGTTTTGCTTCTGGGAGACATCCTGTGTTCAGGTTCTATGTACTTATCTAGATTTTTAAACATTAGCTTGAATATTATTATGAAATATTATATGCATACAAGAAACAATAGAAAATGATGTAATGAATATTTCTTTACCTGCTATTATCCAGTTTTATCAAATTTATCAAACTCCCGTATTTCAGATTTTTCCACATTTGAAATGTAAGTGCTCTGTGAAGGATTTCCTTGGTGTTTACTGCACATTAAGTTCCTGTATGAAGTTATTTTCTCATGCATTGTATCCCTTAACTCACTTTGTACTACAATCCCTTAAAGAGGTAGTATTACACCTAATTTATAGCTCTGCAAAGCTCAATCTTGGAGAGGAAAGGAAAGAAATGTAAGTTTTCCAGATAATGCATGGTGGGCCTAAAGTCTGAGGGGCAATCTCTCAGACTCAGAGCCACCTCTGCGGCTTGATTGCTTCTCTCTTCGTCTGGTGTGTGTGTGTGTGTCTGCATGTGTCTGAGTCCACATGTCACGCTTGTATCTGGATCTGTGCACGTGAGTCCATACATGCACATGAACAGGTGTCTTAGAACAAGAGAGAAAAGGTCTTGTCATTTCGAGGGATGTGGCCCCTGGTACGAAAAGGCAGTACCTTTTGAATAGTCTCGGCATCTCTCAACACAAGTAGAGCAAGGCCTATTCTCAGCCTTTTCCAGGGGAGGAATGGCCTCTCATTCCATTTTTTTATAGGAACATCTATCCCTAGCCGACAGTTTATGAGCAGCTTTTCTGTCGTGGGCAGGAGTGTTGGCTCACTATAATTAATTCTTTTCTCACCCCCACACTTGAGAGTGAGAAATGAAAGGGCATTAAAGGGAATGCAGTTACAATCCACGAAGGAACTACATAAAATGTTACCTTTTGGCTCAACACACTGCTCCCTTCCTGAGTCCTATGCCTAAGTCCCCATCTCAGCACGGAAGACAGGGTTTATTGCTGGCTGAGACCCAATCACAGATTCATTGGCAGTCACTCTCCAAGATTTGGTAGGGTTATTCGTTAAAACTTGGCTGGAAGTAAAGATTTTGTGCCAAAGGTTTTCTCTCATTCTATATGTGTTACATGTAAGATAAATAAGGGCAAAGGAAAGAGATGAATTATTGGTGGAATTTAAACTTTGGAGTCAGAGGGTTGAATGTGAGGCCCCACGTTGCCAAGTAACAACCTAGAACGAGGTTAAGTCTCCTAGACTTTCTGGACCTCAGTTCCTCTATTTGTAGCATAAGTGTTAGAATACATGTCCCCTAAGATTTGGGGGAAGGTTAGGTGAGTGAGGTGTCTAACGTCTGCCTAAGTTCTCCCTAACTTCTCCCTGACTTCTGCTAACACTCCCTAACACAGTACCTGGCACATAGTCAGCTCTCCGTGCTAATAATGATGTAAACCAAAAACCGTTAAAGCACTCCTCCCATTTATCTTTCCATGTACAATTTACAAAGTGCATTCACGTCATGTCACTTCACTCTCAAACCAATCCATTAAGACAGGCATGCATTCTCTTTCCATTCTTTGCACACGTTTCATAAGCTGAATGGATGGCTTGGTTAGCCAGTGCTCTTTCCATTGAGACAGGTGCCACCATGAGAGGAGAACAGTGGCCCGTCTAAGCTCTGGAATGTGCTGGATGACTCTGTGGGGAAAACCTTCAAAATACTGGCTCTGGTCCCTTCCTGTAGCAAGACAGATGATCTTAAAGAACACGGGCCTTACAGGTCAGAATCCTCACACTGACCTTTTTGGTCCTTATGCAAAACCTCAATCTTGTTTCATTTCATAAATTTCATAATGTTAGTTCTATTGACTTCCGTGTTTCTTTCCTTAAACAGATAGGTATTTGGTGTGTGCAAAGTGTAGTTCAAGTTTCTCTCTTCCTCTGTGAATCAGGAAAATAAGTGATGGAGAGGGATGGGGCAACAACAAGGGTTGGATCTGATTTTTCCTTCCAGGAGAAATGCCATGGGATTATCTCAAGTCTCCACAGAAAAAGAAAGGAAAAAGGCTTATTCAGGGAAGGGAAAGTTCTATGGTAAAATGCAGGTATCTTTTTCTGGTGTTCCTATCAGCCTTAGGTAATTTGGGGAAAAAATGAAAAAACAGGTTGAGGGATTGGTTCTTCCCCTATAAAAGGGAAAAGAAACAGAAAAGAACTTGGAGGAAAGGGTTATATGCAAAACCTAGTTAGCTTTACTCTTTTGAGTCTTTTATCTTTGCAAATTTGGACAAAAGGCAAGGACGCAGAGTTATTATTATTGCGTTTTTTTTAAAGATTTGTTTATTTATTTGAGAGTGTGTGTGTGTGAGAGAGAGCAGAGGGTGAGGGAGAGAATCTCAAACAGACCCCCTCTGGGTGTGGAGAGTAATGTGGGGCTCCATCCCAGGCTACCTGAGCTGAAATCAAGAGCTGGATGCTTAACTGACTGAACCACCAGGGGATCCAAGTTGTTATTATTGTTTTAATCATTGAACACATCCATCTACTCATCTTTAGTTTACTAAAACTAAAATCTTTTATCAGTGCATTTGGGTGAATGGTACCATCTTCCAGTCCTGGGTACTGACCCCTTTCAAATCATGAAATGTCTTCATGTGCTCTCACAGAACCAGGCTGGGGGATGTTAATTGGAAGGAATTCTGTGCCCCTGACACTCATCCACTTATTTTTATTTGTTTATTTTAAAATGTGTCTACAAACACTTGCTGAGCATTTACTTTGTGAATGGAGGATATTATTGCTAGATTCCAGGAGAATCAGGTGAAGTCTATCCTTCTGGGGAAAGAGATTCAGCACAAGTAGTGGTGATGCTCATGTATAGGACACAGAGACAATGGAGATTATCCCCCAGAGCTGAAAAGCAATGTTCCTGGGGACTAGGTCATATGTGGACACTTGGTGCTCACCATCTATTGAACCAGAAGATGGCTCTACCTACATGTGCTCTGACTAGAATATGACTTCCGAATATTGAAAGTATTTGAAGGGGTACATCATGATGAGATGGTGGTGGGAAGCAGAAGCCCTTTAAATCTGGGATAAAAGAAAGTCTTGCCCGCTGAACCCCAAGGGAATTGGGCAATCTGGTCCCACATTTGGGAGATGAAGAATCTGAGATTCAGAAAGAGAAGGTGACCTTAGCTCAGTTTCCTTTTGGCATCAAGGGCATTGAACTCACATTTCCTTATTTTGTGTTTGATGTTTGATTTTTTTTTTACTTTATTTTCCATAAACTGTACTGCTCATGAAACATCATAATACAAATAATCACAGAATCTTAATTATATCATTTTATGTTACACATGGTTTTGTTTGGGAAAGCAAAGATAAGTTTACTGATGTTGGGATGTGATGGGTAAGTTGAGGATTGGCTAGGTGGCGGATGCCAGGGCCACACTGAGGCACTTTGAAGATGTGTGTTCTCCAGACAGACAGATATTAGTTTAATTTATGGGAAAAAATTGTGGGTTACATCCCATCAAAAGTAAAAGGCAAGAAAAATATTAACAAAACCAATCCCTGGGATTCTTTCACTGATGTCTGTAATGGGCTGCCCGTGAGGAACTCAATCCTGACAACTGCTGTATGATGAACTTGGAAGGGGACCTTCTCCAAGTGAATCTTGAGATGATGGTAGCTCAGTCCACAGCTGGATCACAACCTTATGAGAGACCTTGAATGAGAGGGTTCCATATAAGCCACACTCAGATTATGGTCCCAAAGAAACTTTGAGAAAGTTATTCTTATTTAAGTTACTCAGTTTCGGGGTAATCTGTGACTTATCGGTAGATGATTAGTACATTATTCTTTGCTTGGATCAAGACATGTTCAGCCTCATTTTCATCTATCTTCCCCTGGAAGCCTTTGTCCAAAGCCTTGAAATAGAGGGTCATAAAATTTCTTCTCATAATTGTTCTTAATGAAGACAGACATCAAACAAACCATTAACCACACAGCTAGACACTTTCTGGCTTTTTCCTAATCATAAAAATCTGAATCTCAGGTTGACTGACATGGAAACATCCACTTATTCAGACACTGTGACCTAATACTGATAATGCCTCATGTTCACACAAGCCCCTTGGAGCTTCTCAGGCCTATGGTGCCCTGCACCTTAGGCTAAAGAAGATGAACAGAAGGTCAGAAGCTAATTCCAGTAAAGGAGGGGAAGTTGCTGTCATATTAATCTTCTCAACACAGCCTTTTCTACTACAGTAGCTCCAGATGGCCTCCTTGGATGCCATGCATTATTTCTCAGTGAGTCAGTTTCCCTGGCTTCCTTTAGGTCAAGGATCCCAAAAAAACAGGAGAGGTAATTTGCAATCTCCTATAAGCCTATGGCAGTTTTTATGTTGAAATCTCTGGAGATCCTCTTCCCTCGGGGATTTGGGAGCCTTCTCTTGCCCTCTGCCTCCCCCTTTTCTAAGGGGAAATATTACTGCCAAGCATATTCTCAGAGCTGCTCAAAAAACACATACCCAGCAGCATGTCCTGGCAAAAATAAAGGCAAGAATGAGGATAGGCTATTTCTAGATAAAAATTTAAAAAATATATGCAGAGAAGAAAAATTAAGCTCATGCAGATTTCCTGCTTCTCCCACAGTTGTAGGGGCCTACATATCAAGAATTTGGTTTTCTTTAATATTTTAATTGTGCAATATCTCAAACTTACCCAGTAAAGAAAAAAATACGATGAACTCTTATGTACTTTAACTCATCCTCAACACACACAGTGAATGTGAACTGTGCATTATTCTTTTTTTAATTATTATGTAGATTATTCTTTATGCATTTCCAAGACAAGATATCACTAGCGTCTCTCACTCTTTCTCTCTTTCTCTCACTCTCTCTCTGTCTCTCTCTCTTTCTTCCAGTGCTATTCCAGTGCTATGTCTTGCTGTTTCTTTTTTTTTTTTTTCCTAGTACCATGGTCTAGGCTGAATGCATAGGTATCAAGTTAATAAGATTTTGCCTAAATTTCTGTTCATTAAGCAGTGTTTACTGAATCCTCACAATAGTGCTCTGAAGACAGTACTATTATTAATTCCATTTTACAGATGCAGGAACTGGTCTGATGCAATGCAGTCACTTGTTCAAGGCCATGGAGATGGCCAGTCTATGATCTGAAGGAAGATGTATCAGAAAATTGATCTATACAGTTGAACAAATACTCTTTCCTCAAAAGGTTTGTTTTCCTCTTTCCTAAATTAGATTTTTTTGTTTTCTGTGCAAAAGGAGGTAAGATGAGCCCTCGTTTTTACCCTGAAAAAATTCCTCCCCTTTAGTAGGAAAGTGAGAGGCAGGGATTGTGCTGAGAGCACATCGTGACCAATAGCCACAGGTCAGATCAGGACATCCATCTGGGGTGCTGGGGAATAAAAATAGGGAAGGAGAACAATGTATTTCAGCTCCAATCAGAATAAGAGCAAAGGAATCAATGTTTACCAAATTATCTAGAACTTATCTAGAATAGTACTTATTTCCCAAGCCTCATAGGTATTACAAACTGAAACAGGAAATGAAAATCTATTAAAATGAATGTTCCAATAGTATTCTTAACACAAGTATCAGCACTTTGATGAAAAGGAAACCCATACTGCCCTCATCTATATTTTCTAAGCTCAAACTCATAGAACTTTCTTGATAGGTCAGCACTAAATTTGAGTAATGATTGCTAAGTCTTAGACTCGAGTACTTAAAAGGAAGTAGAAGTTAAAAAGAATCTCCGTACCTATGGGTGTTATGCTTACAGGTAATTTGTTGCTAGAGCTAGAGGAAAGTTGAAAACATGGCTTTAAAAAGAAAACAACATATGAGGCAAGTATTGCATTTTATTTAATTTAATGTGCTGGATAGAAATGACTGAGATTTCCAAAATTATTTTCTCCCATTTCATCAGGAGCTTTAAAGAAAATGTTGTACCTCTCTTAATCCTGCTTCTTCCCTCCTGTTTCACTGAAGTATCTTTGAAAAGTGCAAGGGGAGGAGAACACTAGAGGTCAAATGAAAATGATGATGATGATGACCACGACGACAATAGTCTCTTTTCCCAGTATCTTTTCTCATTGCTACCTAGAGTTATGATTTGTATGTAGTTTTAGAGAGCTGGGGGCTTTTAAAAGGTGTGTTAAGGTGGAAAGAGTAAAGGTCACAATAGTAGGTGTTTTAAAAGTATATGAATACATTCTATTCTATACATTTGTATACACAGAACATAGTATGTGTCACATTTTCTTTATACATTCACCTGTTGATGGGAGTTTAGGTTGTTTCTATACCTTGAATATTGTGAATAATGCGGTGATGGACATCCAAGTGCTAATACCTCTTCAAGACACTGATTTCAATTATTTTGGATAAATAGCCAGAAGGAAGAATCCCTTTTCACTTGGTGGTTCCCTTTTCGGTTTTTGGGGAACTTCCGCGGGGTTTTCTCCAGCGGCTGCACCATTTTGCATTCTTACGCACTGTGCAAGCATTCCAGGTTCTCCACGTCCTCATTGGCACGTGCCTTTCGTCTTTTTGATCACAGCCAACCTGAGAGGTATGAGTTATACCTCATTGTCGTTGTGACGCACGTTTTCCAGAAATGAGGAATTATTAGAGCTCTTCTGTATGACAGTGTACCTATGGTCAACATTACTGTATTTACACTTAAAAATCTATTGAGGGTAGATCTCATGTTAAATGTTCATAACACCATAACAAAGTGTATGAAGAGATCCAAGTCATTTTGTGATTACTTTTGCAGATCATGTGCCTTCAGTGGTTACAGGGAAGTGTTCCAGGCCTGAACCATGTGCATTACGGCTTTTATAAACGACGCATCCAGTCTATCAGAAGAGGTGAGCTCTATTTTCACTCTGCATTCTTTCTTCCTGTGCCAACTTTTGCTGGCAGTAGGAAGGGTTGATTTAAATGACTGGTTAGTGCAGTGGAAAAGTCCTGAATACACTAAAAGTAAAATTGTGGTAAATTAAATAAACGTGTAAAGAAAGACTAACAGTTTTGAAAGACTCTGGCTTCAGTTTTTGAAGCCTTGCATGTGATTTCTGCAGCTCAGTTCCCAAATTAAGATTCCCTTCATTCGTGCAAATTTGTATATACTGAGGATGCTTAAAGCAGAATTTTCCTTCAAACACGCTGTGCGGCTTATCCCCGGAGAAGGTCATTTGCAGGGATTTACTCAATAGGTGACTGGTGTATTTGCAGAACGTTTGACATCCAAGCTTTTGTTTTTGGCTGAGCTGTTAGGAACCTTGGAGAAGTCCAGCAGAAGTGGCTGGAAGTGAGAAATAAGGCAGGGACTGATGTTGGTCATTAGCAACACTCCGTGGGAGCAAAAAGTGCTGCTTTCTCAGCCTTGCAGTGAGCCCATCAGCGTTCCATCTTTATTGATACGTGTCAGTACACACATGTACTTTCATACCAGTGAATGTAGTTCTTATCATGAATCTCGTGCTCCTACATACTCTTTTAAGAATGTGGTAAGCTTAAGAGTTAACACGTTGACTATTAAGTGCAAACTATTTACCCAGATGTGGTCACAATGTAGTGTAGGAATAGATATAACTAGAGCCAGGACTATGGGAAAGCTGTTAAGGAAATCAAAAACAAAACCTTTTCCCAAAACTTTTACCTAGCTGACCCAGAAGTTCACATTTAGAGACCTCATTCTAAGTATTTATAGATCATTCTCTTATTCTCTATTATTGTGTAAAATTTGCTTAGACCTAGATGGGCTAAAACAGCAGAATTCCCCCATGTACAGATACATGGGGGAGTTCTCCAAACAGATTTATTTGAAAAAATATATCCAGGGTATATCTGGACAGTAATTGCTAGTATTACTAAAGGACTCAGCTTTTAAACAATTTTGGGCCTCTTTGATTTGTAAAAGAGTTCTAGTGTGTTAAAGCTCAGTTTTTATAAGTAGCTTTTTAAGACTATAGCTAGGTTGTGAAACAAAGTAGGCATATGACAATGCCTAAAGTAAAATCTTGGATGAAATGGTAAACAGGTCAACTCTGACCTTCAGCTGTCTTTGTGAAAGAAAGAAAGAAAGAAAGAAAGAAAGAAAGAAAGAAAGAGAGAAAGAAAGAAAGATCATTCTTTTCTCAGTACAATTTACTTCTCTTAGACTATGGTGATAAATTCATTTGTTAGAAAAATTAGATATTTTGCTGCTGGTTGTGTCAATGTTTTTCTTAATAAAGATACAAAGATCTGATGTTGGCAATGTGCTGATACTCTCTAGTGTGTTACTCCTCTCAGTATAAAACCTGCACAAGCACACACCTTGACGCCAGGGTTTGGTGGTTAGTATAGAAAACTCATGAGAAAGTCCTTCCATTTCTATTTCCTAGGTCCTGCCTACCGAGAGTTTGGTGGAGCTGACCGTCCGTGGTGGCAGGGGTGATGCCCTGATATATACACCTGGCAGAGGTGGAATGCTTGGAGATTATAGGGGTCTCTACAGAGTATCTTGAAATATCAATAAAATATAAGTATTTCAGTCTTTATCAGGCATTATCTTATATTAGATCCAATATTAGCAAGTTGAATCGAGCTTTGAGGATTAAATAACTATGAAAGAAAGACTTAAACTTGAGAAAAATTCAACCCAGTTGTTTAGTTTCTCAATGACAACTGGGTAAAGTGCTCCTTTTAAAGCAGCAGAGTATTTCATTCAAGTTTCTACACAAGTGGAGGTTGATAACCTCCTCCCTCCTTTGAGGCAAGGTCAAAATCTTAGCATTTGACTTAACCAGGAGCTCCATTTCCACCAAAGGAAGAAAATAAAAAGGTGAAAGCAACCACGGTCATCACAGGAGCTACCCATATAATTTTTTTCTTCTTCTTCTGGGCATATTTTAAGATTGCACTTGAAATGAGGTATGGCCATTAGACTTGTTTTGTACAATGAAATGTAAATGAAAGTAACTTGTGCTAGAGAAAACTCCTCAGGTTTGGCCTTCCATTGAGGCTGACTCGGAGCAAAGCTCCCAGCAAGTGGGCATGTACAAGAGAAATAAACCTTTTAAGCTACTAGGCGATGAGAGTAGCTTTCATCAGAATCACTTGAAGGACTTTTTAAACTGATTGCCAGGAACACCTCCAGAGTTTCTCATTTAGTAGGTTGGTGAGGGATGCAAGGATCTCTCGCAAGCGGCCACATGATGCCAACACTGTTCACCCAAAGTCCATGCTTTGAAAACAATCACCTTAATCTATCTTGACTGAGGCAGGGAGGATCCCCCGATTTCTGTATGTGAATGTAAATGATGGCCATGCATTGGTAAGTTATTCTGTGGTAGACAGTGTATTTCTTCACAGTAATCCTAACAACTACATTGCATTCATATCATTCATTGTACAGACTGAAAACTCAAAACTTCTTAGAGCTTTAACGATTGCCCAGTCTTAGATAGTAACTGGCAGTGTTGAAATCTCAGGCTGCCTGATAATAAACATTAGGCTTGTATTAATCTATTTTTATATGATTCAGGCTATTTTGAAGGTGTTTGATCACCTAAATAATGCTAAGTACTGGGTTTGAGAACATATTCTTATTTAGTAAGATTTGACTGAGTTACTTCATTTCAATATGATTATATTTTAGGATAATTATGTTCTTTCTAGATGTGGTGGAGGCCCCAAAGATGAATAAAGTCCCATACATTTTCATAGAATTTGTAGTCTTTTAAAGTATCTCAAAAGCAAGTCTGATTATAAAGGCATTAGGCCAAGAATAAACAAAAGACTATGGGAGTGCAGAGGAGGGAGGGATTCCATCCAGAGAGAACCTATGAACTGAGCTGTAAAAAGTGATGGGTCTTTAGAGCAAAGTGAGAAAGAAACTGTACAGTTGCAATACTGAGAAGATTGGTATGAGCCATATTTTTATAATAAAAAAAATCCCTGGGACACTTTAATTCTTTAATGGTTAATTAATAGATGTATAGAGTGTTATGGTAAGGATTAATTGAGGTAGTGCTGATGCTGGAGGAATAATAAAGAATTTAAAGTATTATGTAGATTTTCTCATAGGTTATTTTCCTATGAGACAGTTAAATATGATGGCAATGACAGTACCAAGTTCCAAATGATATTTCTAAGTAAATCGTTTAAATCCTCAATCTAGTTGTTTTTTTGAATCTGAAAATGTAATAGCTAATAACTTTAGAAAGTGCACACAGATGAAAATGATTTGCGGAGGTAGTGATTTAAAATGTGTTTCTCCCCAGTTTGGTCCAGCGGAGTAACTTAGTAGCTTAGCATAAGCTGGAAAGGAGCTGGAATTTCTTTTGGAAAGGATCTTCTAGCATCTTGTGCCTTCCATAAAATAACTGGCACTTGTTAAGAAGCTAAGCCTTGCCAGAAATAAATGGAGCTGCTTTTTTGATGCTTTTTTCACACAAACATGTCACAGAGAAGTCAATGTGTCAGCTGTCTCGTAAAGTTGATTGGGTTTTGAATCTCACTTTATAGTAATCGCTGGCTTGAGGCATGTCCAAAATGTTGTTTTGAAACTGCCAATAAAGCCACAAGTTGACCGTCTATAGGGACATTAATGTGAAGTGCCCCAACTGTTTTTTTCTTCAAATCTTCTCCATAATACTCCTCCTTTGAATCACTAACACATCAGTAACTCTAGGCTGACAAGTGGGGACTGTGAGAAAGTAGGTGGATGTCACTCAGTAGAGTCTAGACACCGATCCCAGTATGCCTGCTGCTGGTGAGGGAAATGAAGTCATCGGAGGTGTGGACTCTGCACTTACTCCATTTGGATTAGACTTCACAACTCCACCTTTGACTAGGGAAGCCACAGAGAATTATTTGTTTGAGGAAATTAAGACCACGTTGGACTTTGGATTTAGACAGACTCTTGTCCAAATCTGAGCTTTACTACTCACTAGCAAGGTATCCTTGGATAAGTCCCTTAACTTCCCTAAAGCATGGGCTTCGAGGGCAGGGAAGCTTTGTGGAAGAGATAGATGTGGAAGACCTAGAATATGGAGGTGATTCTAAGATACCAAAAGTCCAAAGCTGCATTTAACATAAGATTTAAAGGCTCTGACTGATGTGGACATTCTAGTGGGATGGGGCTGGACAGGAAAGTTGACCACTTGAAGATGAAAATTACATTAAATTCTCAGAATTTCCCCTTCTAACATGAATTCACTGGTTCTTTCCCAGGTACCAAGGTTTCCATTCCAGTGTGTGCTTCCCACTTAACCTACATTTTCTAATGTGAGGCTGAGGGTGACACCCCAGCAGAAGCAAGTGTGTGTGTGTGTGTGTGTGTGTGTGTCTGTGTGTGTGTGTGTGTGTTTTAATATAGACATCTAGACTCCAAAGCTATACCCAAAAGGGTATACCTTTTTTTTTTTTCAGTCAGAATTCATAGCAAAATGCTGTGAGGTCTTAAGATTTTGACTCTCCTTACAGCCAGTGTGTTTGCGTTTCATATTTGTAGGAAAAAGTGTTCCAGGCATATTGAAGAGTTCCGGTTACTTAACTATGCAAGGGGAAAACCCATTACTTAGAAATTAACTCATCAGATTTTGAAGCCATGTCTTCTAAAGAGTCTTTGAAGTAAAAAGGGATTTCTGTGGTGGCTATGTTCCATTCTTAACGTTCTCTAATTTTCGCGTCTGAACCAGATGTTTGTGTAACTGGTTTGATTGTGATTCCTCCCACATGAGTGCCAACAAAAACTTCTATTACTTCTCATTCCGTCCCTTGAAATGTGGACTTAGAATACTCAGAAGAGAACACATTTTGCATCTATTAACGTGTCAGGTCATGAGCCTGGGGATCAATATTATTGAACCCTAAGACATGGTCCATCTTTACTTTTCAGACTCTGACTAGTTGGGATTTGTCTACTCTAAGACAGGGGACAGTAAGGGCTAGAGGGAGACAAATGGGAGAGAAAGGCATGAAATAAAGTGTCATTAGAGATCCTCTCGGTCAGTGGCTTTTCTCTTCCTTTTCTTGAAATGAATCCAGGCTATAAAGGAGGGTCATGTTTAAAGTGAGCTAAATGGAATCTCTGAGTAATCACAAAACGTTTCTCACATGATATTTATTTTCCCATGTTATAATTCAAGATGTCATATTTCTAAATCTCAGTTTACCCAGTAAAACCTACTGGATTCTGTCAGAGACAGAGTAAGAGTAAGATTGCTTACTCATTCCAACCTGATCCAATTGCTCAAACTGAAAAAATAAGGAAAAATACAAACAATTTTGACAAGCAGCGCTGTTAACAATGAGCTGAG
>PISX010006756.1:0-94589 GCA_004024625.1 Mellivora capensis | reverse complement strand
AAGCATTTGACAAAGTACAGCATCCCTTCCTGATCAAAACTCTTCAAAGTGTTGGGATAGAGGGCACATACCTCAATATCATCAAAGCCATCTATGAAAAACCCACCGCAAATATCATTCTCAATGGAGAAAAACTGAAAGCTTTTCCGTTGAGGTCAGGAACACGGCAGGGATGTCCATTATCACCACTGCTATTCAATATACCTAAATATTTTATTTGGGAGGAGGATCCTAATATAAATGATACTGAATTTGTAATTTAAGGTACTATTTGTAAATTATTGGTATATAGCAAAACAATTGACTTTTATATACTACAACCTTGCTGCAAGCACCCACTAATTCCAGGAGGGTTTTTGCATGGTTTGGTTTTGGTCATTTTTTTTTTTTTTTTAGATTTTCTACGTAGACTATTGTGTCACCTACGAACAAAGATAGTCTTATGTTTTCTTTTCAATCCGTATATCTTTTATTTCCTTTTCTTATCTTAGTGTTAACAAAGACTTTCCACTACCATATTGCAAAGGAGTGGTGAAAAGTGACATCCTGGGGGTGCCTGGGTGGCTCAGTCTTTAAATGTCTGTTTTAGGCTCAGGTCATGATCCCAGGGTCCTGGGAGTGAGCCCTGCATCCAGCTCCCTGCTCTGCAGGCAGCCTGGTTCTCCCCCTCCTACTCCCCCTGCTTGCATTCCCTCTCTCAATGTGTCTCTCTATTAAATAAATAAATAAAATCTTTTTTTTTAAAGGGGGGCCATCCTTGCATTGTTCCTAGAAAAGCTTTCAGCTTTTCACTATTTTTTACAAAATTGTTTATTTATTTGACAGAGAGAGAGAGCACAAGCAGGAGGAGTGGCAGGCAGAGGGAGAGGGAGAAGCAGGCTTCCTACTGAGCAGAGACCCCCATGTGGGGCTCAGTCCCAGGACCCTGGGATCATGACCTGAGCCAAAAGCAAATGTTTAACCAACTGAGCCACCTAGGTACCCCCGAGCTTTTTGCTATTAAGTAGGATGTTAGTTATAGGACTTTTGTAGATATTTTTTATCAAGATGAGGAAGTTTCCTTCTAGGATATTCTTAGTTTGCTGAGAGATTTTGACATGAATAGAAGTTGAATTTTGTCAAGTGCTTTCTCTGTGTCTATCAATATGATCACACGATTTTTTTTTTCTTCTTAAGCCTATTGATTTGATGGATTATATTAATCAATTTTTGAGTGTTAAACCTGCCTTGCATACCTGGGATAGATCTTAATTTGTCATGATGTATGATTCTTTTTATACTTTTAAAAATTCAATTTGCTAATATTATGTTGAGGATTTTTTTTTCATCTATTTTCATGAGAAATCTTTGTGTGTTTTTTTTTTTAATATAATGTTTTTGCCTGATTTTGGATTAGAGTAATGTTGGCCTTATAGAAGAAGTTGGGAAATATTTCTTCTGCTTCTCTCCTCTGAAAGTGATGGTAGAAAATTAGTGTAATTTCTTCCAAGAGTTTGATAGAATTCACCAGTGAACCCATCTGTTTTCTGCTTTCTCTTTTGGAGGGTTACCAATTATTTATTCCATTTCTTTAATAGATAAGATATAGGCCTATTCAGATGGTCTATGTCTTCTTGGCATTATTTTTCTTGATGCCCTACATTTCAAAGTGATGGCTCCTCAGTTCTTGAGAAAGGCATTCCTGGGTTGATAAAATTGGCCATAGACTGTGAGAAGATTTACATATCAAAGAAGTAGAGAAAGAGTTGACAATTAAATTGATTCTTGAGAAGCTACTCAGTTCTAAATTATCTCTGTAATCACATGGTCTCAAGGGCAGAGAGATTCAGTTCACCTGATGTACTTTCTCTATCCTTTGGTGTTCAGGAGACACCAGAGTTTATTAAGTCAACCTTCTCAGGATGACATAGTTTCATGTGTCAAGCTTTTCTCAAGAAGTATAGTTTATCCAGCCTTGCCCTTGGGCTCTAGTTCCTCAGAATTTTGCCAAGCCTATACTTCAGAGAACAAAGCTTATGTGTATTCTCTCATGCTTGGCATCCCTAGCTTCTGATAGCACTGGCTATTTGCAAAAATCTTAGAGTACTCTGTGGAGGGAAGAGAACTCCTGAATTTATCTTGCTGTTTCTATAATCCATTCTCATTCTTAATGAGACTATCATAATTTTCTAAAGCTATAAAGAGGCACATTAGGAAGGCTTGGGACCAGGCTGTAGAGGATTGGGGTGAGGAGGGAGGGAGGGAGGACTTTAGGCTGTCACTAGGAATCTCAGTGAAAGTCATATTTTGGAATAATAGGGTTTTTCAGGGTCAAGGAAGGGGAGAAAAGAAGTAAAGGTAGGGAGTGTATATATTACTCTTTCAAGATAAAATAGAACTTAAATAATTTCTTAACAGTCTGCAAATTTATCTTTTTTTTTAATTGGTTAAAAGGCAAAATACTTGGAAGATTGTTAAATTGGTAATTGATATCTTTCAACAATAATGGCCCCTGTGGAGTGATGGATAACATTATTCCCAGGATAACTTATTCCATGGAATGCCTGAATAGTTACAGGTTCAGTTTTCTGGTAAAAGCAATTCTTATTCCTGCTCAGTATGTCTTAGACAAAAGCTAGCGTGTAAATAAAAATTACTATAAAAAGAAAAATTATATCATAACCTGTGTTGCTTAATGAAATCTTCACTGGCCTCAGTGAGTCCGTCCAATAAAAGAGACTATAGTTTATATATCCACTCAAATCAATACAATTAAAACCTATTCTAATTTTTTTTTTTGCATAGCTTTAAACCATCTTATTTCCTGATTTAATCTCCTTTTATTCAAGTGGTATTTGCTAGCAATAACTCCTTCTGGTATTTGACTATTATTTTCCATAATTATTATTTTTTTCCACTCTCAGAATGCTGGGTTGTTTGCTTGTTGGTAAGTCAAGTGAATAACCAGAGTTTTTCTCAGTGATATTAAATCTATTTCCAGCTCCCTAGAGGTTGAATACTTTTTACAGAAAAAGATATTTTTCTTTATTCTTGAAGATCCAAGGCAGATCACAGGAATAAAGAAATAGCTTCTGCATTATCTAACTACAAATATGCTGATAAGCAGTCCTTACAGGTAGGAAAGTCTTTCCAAATACCTTTTCAAAATGTTTGTACATTTTGGGAAATTGCTTTCCTCTCTTAAACTCTGAGACTAGATACTTACAAAGACACACAAGTTTTCCTTTAGGTTGCCCTCTTTATATTTGACAATTCCAACTCATAGTTACATTTTCTAATATTCAAAAAATGCCTTGTAAATATTTTCTTCTAATCTAAACTGGAATATTTTAAGTTCATTCCTTTTTAAATGGATATATTATTTATAATGACAGTGGCTTGCTCATAAAATCAGAGTTATCCTTAACTTTCTTTTAGCTACAAATCTCTCATTTATTTCTGTCATTGCTTTGTGGGAAGTGACTTTTTTTTTTTTAAGATTTTATCCATTTATTTGACAGACAGAGATCACAAGTAGGCAAGTGAGGCAGGCAGGGAGAGAGAGGAGGAAGCAGGCTCCCCGCTGAGCAGAGAGCCCGATGTGGGCTCGATCCCAGGACCCTGGGATCATGACCTGAGCCGAAAGCAGAGGCTTTAACCCACTGAGCCACCCAGGCGCCCCTGTGGGAAGTAACTTTTAATCATTAGAAAAATGATGTGATTGGACAAGGTTGGTATATTTGAATTGTGACCATACATTGCTTGGGTTGGCATTTTTGACACTTATTCCCCTGACTTATTTGGTGACTTAATCACCAAAGAAAAGTTAATATAAATATTTAAAAAAATAAATTGCAAAAGGGAGATAAGCTGGTTATGTCATGATTTGAAGTACCTTTAAAGGCTTATAAATATAGCCATATTACATATGCATAATGTGTTTTTTATTTAATTTTATTTTTTCAGTGCTCCAAGATTCATTAATTATGCACCACACCCAGTGCTCCCATGTAATATGTACCCTCCTTAATACCCACCACCAGGCTCAACCGACAACCCACCCTCTTTCACTCCAAAACCCTGTTTTTTTCTCAGAGTCCACAGTCTCTCATGGTTCGTCTCCCCCTCTGATTTACCCCAATTCACTTTTCCTTTCCTACTCCTAATGTCCTCCATGTTATTCCTTATGCTCCACAAGTAAGTGAAAACATATGACAATTGACTTTCTCTGCTTGACTTATTTCATTCAGCATAATCTCTTCCAGTCCCGTCCATGTTGATACAAAAGTTGGGTATTCATCCTTTCTGATAGAGGCATAATATTCCATTGTATATATGAACCACATCCTCTTTATCCATTCATCTGTTGAACGGCATCTTGGCTCTTTCCACAGTTTGGCAATTGTGGCATTGCTGCTATGAACATTGGGTAAATATGGTCCTTCTTTTCACTGCATCTGTATCCTTGGGGTAAATACCCAGTAGTACAATTGCAGGGTCATAGGGTATCTCTGTTCTTAATTTCTTAAGGAATCTCCTCACTGTTTTCCAAAGTGGCTGCACCAACTTGCGTTCTCACCAACAATGTAAGAGGGTTCCCTTTCTCCACATCGTCTCCAACACTTGTTGTTTCTTGCCTTGTTAATTTTGGCCATTCTAACTGGTGTAAGGTGGTATCTCAATGTGGTTTTGATTTGGATTTCCCTGATGGCTAGTGATGATTAACATTTTTTCATGTGTCTGTTAGCCATTTATATGTCTTCTTTGGAGAAATGTCTGTTCATGTCTTCTGCCCAATTTATGATGTGAATATCTGTTTTGTGTGTGTTGAGTTTGAGGAGTTCTTTATAGATCTTGGATATCAGCCCTGTGTCTGTAGTGTCATTTGCAAATATCTTCTCCGATTCTGTGGGTTGCCTCTTTGTTTCATTGACTATTTCCTTTGCTGTGCAGAAACTTTTGATCTTGATGAAGTCCCAAATGTTGATTTTTGCTTTTGTTTCCTTTGCCTTTGGAGACACGTCTTGAAAGAAGTTGCTGTGGCTGATGTCAAAGAGGTTACTACCTATTTTCTCCTCTAGGATTTTGATAGATTCCTGCCTCATGTTGAGTGAGTTTATTTTTGTGTATGGTGTAAGAGAATTGTTCAGTTTCATTCTTCTATACATAGCTGTCCAATTTTCCCAGCACCATTTATTGAAGAGACTGTCTTTTTTTCCACTAGATATTTTTTCCTGCTTTATCAAAGGTTATTTGACCATAAAGTTGAGGGTCCATATCTGGACTCTCTACTCTGTTCCACTGGTCTAGGTGTCTGTTTTTGTGTCAGTACCATGCTGTCTTGGTGATCACAGCTATGTAGTAAACCTTGAAATCAGGCAAGGTGATGCTCCCAGCTTTATCTCCTTTTTTCAACCTTTCCTTAGCAATTCAGGGTCTTTTCTGGTTCCATACAAATTTTAGGATTGTTTGTTCCAGCACTTTGAAAAATGCCAGTGGAATATTAATCAGGATGGCATTGAAAGTGTAGATTGCTCTGGGCAGTATAGACATTTTAACAATATTTATTCTCCTGATCCATGAGCGTGGAATGCTTTTCCATCATTTTGTGACTTCTTCAATTTCTCTCATGAGTGTTCTGTAGTTTCTCGAGTACAGATCCTTTACTTCTTTGGTTAGGTTTATTCCCAGGTGTCTTCCGGTTCTTGGTGCTATAGTGAATGAAATTGATTCATTAGCTTTCTTTTCTATATTTTCAATGTTAGTGTGTAAGAAAGCAACTGATTTCTGTGCATTGATTTTTGTATCCTGCCACATTACTGAATTGCTGTATGAGTTCTAGGAGTTTGGGGGTGGACTCCTTTGGGTTTTCCATATAAAGTATCATTCATCTGTGAAGAGAGAGTTTGACTTCTTCTTTGCCAATTGGAATATATTTTATTTCTTTTTGTTGTCTGATTGCTGTTGCTAGGACTTCTAGTACCATGTTGAAAAATGGTGGCAAGAGTGGACATCCTTATTGTGTTCCTGATCTCAAAGAGAAGACTGTCAGCTTTTCCCCATTGATAATGATATTCACTGTGGGTTTTCCATAGATAGATTTTATGAAGTTGAGGAATGTTCCCTCTATCTGTATACTTTGAATCATTTTAATCAGGAACAGATGCTGTATTTTGTCAAATGCTTTTACTGCATCAATTGAGAGGACCATGTGGCTCTTCTCTCTTCTCTTATTGATTTGTTCTATCACATTGTTTGATTTGTGAATGTTGAACACTTGCATTCCATGGATAAATCCCACCTGGTCATGGTGGAAAACGTTTTTAATGTACTGTTGGTTCCTGTTGATTAGGATCTTGTTGAGAATCTTAGCATCCATATTCATCAGGGATATTGGTCTGAAATTCTCCTTTTTGGTGGGGTCTTTGCCTGGTTTGGGGAATAGGGTAATGCTGGCTTCATAGAAAAAATCTGGAAGTATTCCTTCTTTTTCTAGTTTTTGAAACATGTTTATGAGAATAGGTATTATTTCTTCTTTGGATATTTGGTAGAATTCCCCAAGGAATCCATCAGGTCCTGGGCTCTTGTTTTTTGGGAGGTTTTTGATCACTGCTTCAATCTCATTACTAGATAGTGGAGAAAGTTCCATGTGCACTCGAGAAGAATGAGTATTCTGTTGTTTAGGGTGGAATGTTCCATATATATCTATGAGGTCCATCTGGTCCAATTTGTCATTCAAAGCTATTGTTTCTTTATTGATTTTCTGCTTAGATGATTAGTCTATTACTGAGAGTGGTGTATTAAGGTTCCCTACAATTAATGTATTCATATCAACATGACTCTTTATTTCGATTAACAGTTGTCTTATGTAGTTGGCTGCTCCCATATTAGGGGCACAAATATTTACAATCACTACCCCAGATTTCTTTTAAGGCCCATTGGCATGAAAGATACTTCTCCATCCCTTCACTTTCAGTCTGGATGTATCTTTCGGTTCCAAATGTGTCTCTGTAGACAGCATGTGGATGGGTCCTATCATTTTATCCAATGTTCAAGCCTGTACCTTTTTATGGGAGCAGTTAGGCCGTTCATGTTGAGAGTAATTATTGAAAGATAAGTTTTTATTGACATCATGTTGCCTGAGAAGTCCTTGTTTTATATATTGTCTCTGTCAATTTCTGTTTTATGTTACTCTTGGGTTCTTTCTTCTTTTATAGGATCCCTCCTTTATATTTCTTGTAGTTCTGGCTTGGTGGTCATATACTCTTTTAAACCTTGCCGATCTTGGAAACACTTTACCTCTCCATCCATTTTGAATGACAGCCTTGCTGAATAAAGTATTCTTGGCTGCATGTTTTTCTCATGTAGTGCCTTGAATATGTCTTGCCAGACCTTTCTGGATTTTGATGGTCCTTCCTCTGTACATAAGGAATCTCTTCCCCCTAGCTGCCCTTAAGACCTCTTGTCTAAAATCATGACTTGTGAATTTCACAATTAAGTGTCCGGATGTCTTTCTAGACTTGTTGGTCTTGGGGGGTATCCTTTCTGCCTCTAGGACATGAACCCTTGTTCCATTCCCCAGACTAGGGAAAATTCCATCCAGAATTTGATCAACTATATCTTCTAGTCTTCTCTCTTTCTCCACTCACTCAGGGATCCTAATAATGCTGATGTTGGAACATTTCATGGTTGTCATTTATTTTCCTAATTCTGTTTTCATGACTTCTAAGCTATTTGTTCCAGGCTTCCTCCTGTTCCTTCTTCTCTGTAACAAGGTCATTAATTTGATCTGCTACCTTAGTTACCCTAGCTGCTAGAGTATTTAGTTTAAACTGGATCACATTGATAGCACTTTTTAGTACTTCCAGATCAGCCCTCACTTCCGCCCTTAAAGTTTCTATGTTGCCATTAATGGTCTTCTTCAGCCTAGCCATTGCCTGCCATTGTTACCCTGAATTCCCTTTCTGACATACTGTTTATGTCCATATCCAATAATTCTGATGGAGAGGGCACAGTCTCCAGAATTTTTCCTCTGTTGGGTGTTCCTCTTCCTAGTCATTTTGGTAAGGTGGTTGAGGGAATGTATAGCTAAATATATCAACCATGACCTAGACAAGGTGCACCCTGAAAGTTTCAGAGCAATCAGAAGTCACCACCAAAAAGAAAGAAAAAAGTAAAAAGAGAGATAAAAAGAGAAAAAAAAAACCAGCCGAAATGAGCCCCAAAAGTGAGATTTATAAGGTACATATACAAAAACAAACAAACAAAAAGATTGGAAAAAGTAAAAGAAAAAAAAAAGAAAGAAGAAAAACCCAGCCAAAATGAACCCCAAGAATAAGATTTACATAGTACAAAAACAAAAACAAATACACAGAAACACCAACAGAAGACTAAGATGGGAAGGTGGTTATAAATCCTCAATGTGAGTGGGGAAGGTTATTTTGATTCTTCCTGGGTGTATCTTGTTATCTTTGTTAAAGGACTCAACTTTCCAAAGATACAGGGTAATTCAAACAGATATATATGTGTGTGTGTATATATCTATACCTATATATAGATATATAAATATAATTGAATAGGGAAAAGGATTACCTTGAAGTTTATATCTATATGTATTTAAAAAAAGAAAAGAAAAACACAGGTATATGTATGAAAATTTTCAAGTTAAAAAGTTATTATGGAATATGTTATATTAAACTTCTAGTTGTAATGGTAAATAGGTTAAAAAATTTAAAAAAAAAACACAAGAATTGTGAGAAGGAATTTAAGAAAGAACGAAAGAAAGAAAGAAAGAAAGAAAGAAAGAAAGAAAGAAAGAAAGAAAGAAAGAAAGAAAGAAAAGTTGTATCTATGAAATATACAGGTTTTAGGACAATACCAGGAGCTTAATATATTGTTTTCCCCTGATGTTTGGGTTTTACGGTTTTATGTGGACCCTGTAGTGGTTGTCCTCTTGTTCTTTTGGCTTGTCTTCTTGGGGAGGGGGCCTGCCGCTTTGTTTTTCAGTCAGTCCTGCTTGGGCTGAGTCGCCCTGCCCCCGTTAAGGGGCTTTGCTCTGTGGAAACTGTTTTTTTTAGGCTTTTGTTCTGTGGAGGTTTTTGTTCTTTCGTGGCTTTTTTCGGCTTTTTGGCTTTTTGGAGGTTTAGTGGAAAGCAAACTGTCTGCACCCAGACCTCTGCCTCAGAGAGAACCCTTAGTCTGCTCCCCTGTGGATGGCCCAGAACACACAGAGTCCCTCTCTGCAAACTCTGCTGAACACCACAAACTTCCACAGGTGGTGCGGGCCCCCAGCCATTGTCTCAGTGGTCACCCGAGGCCCCCGCTTGTCTCTGCACCCTGTGCTTCTAAAACTGGGAGTGATATTGGTCTGGGCCAGTCTGAACCCGGGCAACTGCCACTGCTGGGACTGCTGTCTGGGGTCTATGCCCACGCTGAGTGTGCTTACACCCAATAGAGGTGCAGGTTGTGGAAGGCTGTGGGCCAAGGGACCCCGACCAGAGTCCACACTGGGTTCTCTTAGGTGCGGGCTGGGTGTGCTCAGATCCTGCAGTAGCACAGGCTGTGGAAGGCTGCAGCTGGAGCGATCCTGACAGGAGTCTGCACTGGTATCTCTCATGTTCAGGCTCTGTGCACTCAGACCCCGAAGCTGGTCATGGAAGGCTGGAGGGCCAGTGCCCACACTGGTCTCTCTCAGGCACGGGTGGGATTGTGCCCAGCCAGAGTGGTGATGCAAGCAGTGGAAAGCCATGGGTTCAGGGACCATGGACAGGAGGCCCTGCCCAGCTCTCTCTGGCATGGGTGGTCACCAGTGGTGACCGTCCTGGGACCGTTGTCTTAGGCCCATGCCCATGACTGCCCAATTCCACCAGTTGCCCCTTAACATCTTTTGCTCTTTTTGAGTGCTTTTAACAGTCTCCAAGTTAACCCTGGTCCCCCATCACAGGGCATTCTCATATTGGGGTATTACTTTCCAATGGGTTGGTTCTGGTGGCTCCCTCCCCCCTTCTCTTTATCCTCTGAAATCAGTCCGAGTGTTCCCTCTCCACTTTACCTCTCCACTGATGTTCTTCTGCTCCCATAGAGATCCAGAAGTGTATAATCTTACATCTCAGGCTGATTTCATGGGTATTCAGAGTGCTCTGGTAGATAGTTAGCTCACTTTAGGGGACCAGTTGAAACAGGGTCTCCTACTTCTCTGCTCTCTTGCCCCTCCTCTGTATAATATGTCTTTTAAATGAAGTTTTGTCTTTTCATTTCATTTTCTCATTTTCTGTGCCAAATAAGTCACAGATCACAAAACTGTAAGTAGTCATCTATGTAAGCTTACTTGGAAAATTTGTTTAATTTTTGTACACATTTCCAATGGGTAGTGGGAGGACACATATTAGTAGGGGTAAGCCTTTTCATTCTTCTATTAGTTAATATGCTGAGTATGCCATAGACTTCCAGTGCAATGACTAATGTGGCTGATAATAGACTGGTAGGACGGGATGAAGTCTATTACTGGAAAATGTGGTTGTTTCAAGATAACATTGAAAAAGTCCATAAAATTGAAAGCAAACCAAGAACTTAGATGTAATTTTCTTTCTCTAAGTGGAGCGCTGTTTATGGATGTAATTATTTACAACTTTGACTCTGGTTTATTTACCCTGTGTTTAGTCAATAAAGCATTTGCTTAAAATATACTTGAGATGAGGCAGAGATTAAACACAATGAAACATTGTGTGGAATTAAAAGCCTGTTTGGAAGTCTTGGGGCTTATTAATCTCTTTTGTAAAAACTTGAGATTTTCATCATTAACAGATGTAGACTTGATTCTCTATTGTACTTTTTAAAATGTAAATTCTCCAGAAGATTGTACTGGAAATTGGTTTTACTGAATATCAAGATAAATGTAACTTGGGCATATTGCATTGCTTGTTGGTTTGCCTTTATGTAATTCTAACAGTTACAGTTAGGATAGGCTTGCTGGAGCTCAACATTGTTTACTTATTACCTGGTATTAGTCACAGCTGTAGTAATGAAATGTGACATGGCTAATAAAGTATCAGGTAAAAGAGGCCTGTTTCAGATGGGCATGCTAAAGAAACATTGTAGCTACAAACATTCACATATGGTATTTTATGGAGGGTCAGAGTAAGGCAAGAAAAGTTTCACCTTATTAATTACAGATCCATTTTATCCTTATTACATAGTGATAAATTTTTTCATACAGACATCCCTTGTTCTTCCTCTTTTTTTGTTATTCACCAGTTTGTAACTCTATCTGTCCAATGAGTAATAGTGAATCTACATTTTTCTTAATTTATTTTATACATATCTCTCTTAAAGTGATATTTTACATCATTCTATCAAATATTGATAGGTAATTCTGTTGACAAGAAATTTATTGTTGTCTTAAAATTAAAGCTTAATTATTTACTGTAAGGACTGAGGCATATATGTGGATAATTCAAAGTGTGAATAATCTAGTTATTTACACATTATGCTTGGCATAGATGAGATTAAATACAATGAACAGAATATATGGGTATATATTTGCTGAAATGCAATGGTTAATGTCTTTACCATAAAAAGGATTTACATAAAACAATAATAAAAACAGTGACTTAATAAGAATATGACAAATGTTTGAGAGAAAATATAGTCAATTAAAAATATATGAATAAACACCCTCATACACTAATGGTGAAAACGTAAGTAGGAACAACCACTTAGGAATCTGTTTGACAATAGCTACTGAACATAAGCGCATGTGTTCCCCATGACCCAGAATTTCTACTACTATGTACACTTAACAAATGTGAATTCATATAAAGATGTTTATAAGAATGTTCAAAGTACCACTATTCATTATAGTTAGAAAGTAGAAATTCCTTAAATACTCATTAACAATATAATGCGTATATAAATTTTGGTGCTATCAATAATACTGTAATCTACAGTATTTGTAGATTTATCTACAGTATTTAGTGTAATCAATGATACTGTAATCCATAGTAATGAGAATAAATATTCAAGGAAATGGATGAATATCTAACAAATAATAATACTGAGCAAAATTAGCCAGACACTAATAAAGAATGTATGTTATATAATTCTACTTATGTAAAGATCAAAATTAGGGGTGCCTGGGTGGCTTGGTTGGTTCAACAGTGGACTTTTGGTTCCCTCTGGGTCATGAGCTCCAGTCCTACGATTGAGCCCCACATGGGGCTCCACAGTTAGTGGGGAGTCTACTTGTCCCTCTCCCTCTTCTTTTTCCCCTCCTCCTACTCTCTCATGCAGTCTCTCTCTCTCTCAAATAAATAAATAAATAAATAAAATCTTAAAAAAAAAGTTTAAAAATGGCAAAGCTGAACTTCTGCCAAAATAAAAGGTAGTAAGTCTTGTTAAGTCAACAAAACTGCTGAAAGAACTATAAAAGATAGATAAATTATAAAAATCGTATTTTCAAAGATACCTAAAAGCTGTGGAACCAATGGGTACTAGACACACTAAAAGTCAGGAGTGATGAAAGTATGTCCAAAGTGAGCTGAAGACAGCAGCTGTTTGTTTCCCTGTGGTATTTTCCTCTGCGGTCTGGAAGCTGAGGATCATGGGTTTACCAAAGAAAAGCACTACTCCAATAAACTCTTAGTGGTCATTCAGCATAGAAGGGACAAAATTAGAGAAATTTGTGATTTCACATGCACAGCTAGTTTATTATGCAGTATTTTTTGAGGCTTTGAATGAAACTAAGGTTCTCAACCAAAAGCTTCTGAAAGCAAAATTATTATCACTTTATTCACAATTAAAAAACAGTTGAAAGGGGCGCCTGGGTGGCTCAGTGGGTTAAAGCCTCTGCCTTCGGCTCAGGTCATGATCCCAGCATCCTGGGATCGAGCCCCACATCAGGCTCTCTGCTCAGCAAGGAGCCTGCTTCCTCCTCTCTCTCTGCCTGCCTGTCTGCCTACTTGTGATTTCTGTCTGTCAAATAGATATAATCTTAAAAAAAAAAAAACAGTTGAATACCCTAGTGGTAAAATTATAATGGCAAGTTGACAATGAGAAGCTACCAGAACCCATTTTTATGGACACTTAAGGGTTCTGGGTAAACTGTAGGCTGAGAATGCAGGCTAGCTATAGGCAGAAGGAAGCTACTGGAAAAAAGAGATCAGAGAAAACTTTGATTCTTTGAGGGGTGCAGATATTAACTTGCTACTCTGCCTTTTCAAACATTAATACTGAATTCACATTATCCTGAATTTGCTTCATTATGAAACAAAATAAAATATTAGTGAGTGTGTATAACTCTGTAGCGAAGCTGGTATTCCATTGCATTACTAATGGCACTATAAATTGATACAATTATTATGGAAATAACTTGGAGATATATCTATCTGTTTGTAGATAAATATATAATCTTAAAATAGACTTAAGATCTACTACTTTTTCAGTACTTTATTGGACCTTTATATAATATGCATCATTAAGATGCCTATGATATAAGACTTTTTCTATCCATGACACAGTAACTGTTTCTCAAGTTATCCTTCTACTGTAAGCAATTATCAGACTGGACAAAATGTAACAAATGACTGTCTGCTGTTATCAAGCAACAGACAGGGAAATAATTTGATACTTAAAAAAAAAGAAAAAAAAAGTGAGGTGAGCCTCACATTCTTTCAAGGTTTCTGATTTGGAGCAGGCAAGCAATCGTACATGGAGAGTGTAGATCTCATTGAGAAGAGAATACAAACACTGAATTGAGGTTGAGGTTTCTGGTGTAAGGATAGGGTGATATTTCATGTGTAACTAACAGTAGAATATAGATACCAGAAATTGTGTAATGTTAGAGGAAATGATTGTTCAGCCATCCATGGTAGAAAAACACTGCTGAACATTCACCTCAATCAGTTGAAACCCGTGAAAGATTATGCTTTGGAAATAATGGCCATGCCATAGAATAAGAGCCACATCCTGGGTTTAAAACAAAGTCAGAGTAAATCTTCCCTAACAGAGGGCAAAAAGACAAACAATAAGATTGGGAGGGTCCCCCAGGAGTTTATCTGCATGTCAAAATTAAATATTTAATGGTAAACTACCATAGTCGAAACTCCTTTCAGTGTAAAATCTGCAATGGCTATCATAAAAAAGAAAGAAAAAAAGAAAGAAAATCAGTGGTCATGTAAAGAAGGAAGAAAATGTTTCCTAGAATCAAAAGGGAAAGTAGTCAACAAAAACAGAAACCCAGATGACCAAGATGTTGAAAAATAAAATACTAAAACCATCACAGGCTGTTTATATTAATAATTTTAAATAGCTATTATAAATGTATTTAAGAGTTTAAAGCAACTATACAAAAAATGAATGATAAAGTATCATACTGAAATTCTAGAACTAAAAAGAAGTACAAAATCTGAATTTTGAAATGCATCACTAGGTGAAGTTAACAGCAGGGTGAAACTGCAGAATGAAGAGTAAGTGAACATTACAGATCAACAGAGATTATCCAATTTGAAGAACAAAGAAAAAGAAGGTGTTTGATTTTAAACAAACACAATTTCAGTTACATTTAAAGTAATGTCAAAAGGCCTAGTAGGTGAAAACAGGATCCCAGAAAAAGGAAAACATTGGGGCAATAAAATGTTGAAATAAATAATGGTCAGAAACTTCTGAAATTTGCTGAAAATAACATAATACACAGAATGTAGAAACTAAAAAAACACAAGTAGCTTGAGTACAGAAGGAATCACCTCTAGTCACATAGCTAAATTGCTGAAAACCAAAGACAAAGAAAAAAATATTCAGAGCATCCATAGAGAAAGTGCACATTAAATGTGGGAGAGCCATGAAACAAATTATGGATTTTTTTTTCTCAGAAATAATGGCAGCTAGAAAAAAGTATCCTTAAAGTTTTAAAAAGAAAACAAAAATTCAATCGGTATTCAATATCTAAAAATATATGTAACAAAACTGAGGGTAAAATCACATTTTTCAAAATGAGGGAATTCTATCTAGGCAGATCTGCACCACAAAAGAAAGGCTAAAGTCTGTTCTGCTGGCTAAAGGGAAGTGATGCTAGATAGACTTTTGTCAACAGGAAAAAATGAGCAGTGCTAGAAACCATAAATATGTTGGTAAATATGAAAGCCTACATTTTATATTATTATTATTATTATTATTTTCTTTAACTGAAAACTGACTTCCTAGAATAAAAATAACATTTTCTGTGGACAATATTTATAAGATATGACAACAATAGAACACAGGGGGAGGGCAAATGAGATTATGTGTTGTTTTAAGATTCTTACATTTTGCCTAAAGTAATACAATAATAGTAGAGTATGATAAATTAAGGATTAAATTATAACATTTAAAGATATTATTTAAAAACATTATACAAGAGAAAACCCCCCCAAAATTAAAAAAAAAAAAAAAAAAAAAAAAAAAAAAAAAAAAAAAAAAAAAAAAAAAAAGCTCCACAGCCTGTCATCTAACAGTAAAACTTATAAGTCTTAGTGACAAAGAGAAAATCCTGAAAGCAGCTTGGGACAAGAAGTCTATAATGTACAATGGTAGAAATATTAGATTAGCAGCAGACTTATCCACAGAGATCTGGCAGGCTAGAAAGAACTGGCATGATATATTCAGAGCACTGAATGAGAAAAATATGCAGTCAAGAATGCTATATCCAGCTAGGCTATCATTGAAAATAGAATGAGAGATAAAAAGCTTCCAAGACAAATAAAAATTAAAAGAATTTGCAAACACCAAAACAACCCTACAGGAAATATTGAGAGGGGTCCTCTAAGCAAAGAGAGAGCCTAAATGTCACAGACCAGAAAGGAACAGAGAACAGTCACCTTACTTACTTACTTACAGTAACAGTCACCTTACAGCAATACAATGGCACTAAATTCACACCTTTCAATAGCTACCATGAATGTAAATGGGCTAAATACCCCAATCAAAAGACACAGAGTATCAGAATGGATAAAAAAACAAAACCCATCAATATGCTGTCTACAAGAAACTCATTTTAGACACAAAGACACCTCCAAATTTAAAGTGAGGGGTGGAAAACAATTTACCATGCTAATGGACATCAAAAGAAAGCTGGAGTGGCAATCCTTATATCAGATCAATTAGATTTTAAGCCAAAGACTAAAATAAGAGATGAGGAAGGACACTATATCATACTCAAAAGGGTCTGTCCAACAAAAGATCTAAATTTGAAATATCTATGCCCCTAACATGGGAGCAGCCAACTATATAAACCAATTAATAGCAAAATTAAAGAAACACATCAACAATAATACAATAATAGTAGGGGACTTTAACACCCCCCCCCTCACTGAAATGGACAGATCATCCAAGCAAAATATCAACAAAGAAATAAAGGTCTTAAATGACACCCTGGACCAAATAGACATGACAGATATATTCAGAACATTCCATCTCAAAGCAACAGAATACACATTCTTCTCTAGTGCACATGGAACATTCTCCAGAATAGATCACATCCTGGGTCACAAATCAGGTCTCAACTGGTACCAAAAGATTAGCATCATTCCCTGCATATTTTCAGATCACAGTGCTCTGAAGCCAGAACTCAATCACAAGAGGAAAGTTGGAAAGAACTCAAATACATGGAGGCTAACAAGCATCCTACTAAAGAATGAATGGGTTGGGGTGCCTGGGTGGCTCAGTGGATTAAGCCTCTGCCTTCGGCTCGGGTCATGATCCCAGGGTCCTGGGATCGATCCCCGCGTCGGGCTCTCTGCTCAGCAGGGAGCCTGCTTCCCCCCGTCTTTCTACCTGCCTCTCTGCCTGCTTGGGATCTCTCTCTGTCAAATAAATAAATAAAATGTTTTAAGAAAAAAAAAAAAAAAAGAATGAATGGGTCAACCAGGAAATTAAAGAAGAATTGAAAAAGTTCATGGAAACAAATGAAAATGAAAACACAACTGTTCAATATCTGTGGGACACAGTGAAGGCGGTCCTGAGAGGAAAATATATAGCAATACAAGCCTTTCTCAAGAAACAAGAAAGGTCTTAAGTACACAACATAACCCTACACCTAAAGGAGCTATAGAAAGAAGAGCAAAGAAAGCCTAAACCCAGCAGGAGAAGAGAAATAATAAAGATCAGAGCAGAAATCAATGAAATAGGAACCAAAAGAACAGTAGAACAGATCAATGAAACTAGGAGCTTGTTCTTTGAAAGAATTAATAAGATTGATAAATCCCTGGCCAGACTTATCAAAAAGAAAAGAGAAAGGACCCAAATTTACAAAATCATGAATGAAAGAGGAGAGATCACAACCAACACCAAAGAAATATGAACAATTATAAGAACATATTATGAGCAACTATACACCAGCAAATTTGACAATCTGGAAGAAATGGAAGCATTCCTAGAGACATATAAACTACCAAAACTGAACCAGGGAGAAATAGAAAACCTGAACAGACCCTGAACAGACCTATTACCAGTAAGGAGATTGAAGCAGTCATCAAAAATTTCCCAACAAATGAAAGTCCAGGGCCAGACGGCTTCCCAGGGGAATTCTACCAAACATTTAAAGAAGAATTAATACCTATTCTCCTGAAACTGTCCCAAAAAATAGAAATGGAAGGAAAACTTCCAAACTCATTTTATGAGGCCAGCATTACCTTGATTCCAAAACCAGAACAAGATCCCTCCAAAAAGGAGAATTACAGATCAGTATTCTTGATGAACACAGATGCGAAAATTCTCATCAAAATACTAGCCAAAAGGATCCAACAGTCCATCAAAAGGATTATTCATCATGACCAAGTGGGATTTATTCCCGGGCTGCAAGGTTGGTTCAACATCTGGAAATTAATCAATGTGATACCATACAGTAATAAAAGAAAGAAATAGAACCATATGATAGTCTGAATAGATGCTGAAAAAGCATTTGGCAAAGTACAGCATCCTTTATTGATCAAAACTTTTCACAATGTAAGTATAGAGGTTACATACTTCAATATCATCAAAGCCATCTATGAAAAACCCACAGAGGATATCATTCTCAAAGGAGAAAAACTGAGAACTTTTTCCCTAACGTCAGGAATATGCAGGGATGTCCACTATCACCACTGCTATTCAACATAGTACTAGAAGTCTAAGCCTCAGCCATCAGACAACAAAAAGAAATAAAAGACATTAGAATTGGCAAAGAAGTCAAACTCTCACTCTTTGCAGATGATATGATTCTTTATGTGGAAAACCCAAAGGACTTCACTCCAAAACTGCTAGAACTCATGCAGGAATTTAGTAAAGTGTCAGGATATAAAATCAATGCACAGAAATCAGTTGCATTTCTCTACACCAACAACAAGACAGAAGAAAGAGAAATTAAGAAGTCAATCCCATTTACAATTGCACCCAAAACCATAAGATACCTAGGAATAAACCTAACCAAAGAGGCAAAGAATCTGTACTCAGAAAACTATAAAGAACTCATAAGAGAAATTGAGAAAGACACAAAGAAATGGAAAAATGTTCCATACTCCTGGATTGGAAGAACAAATATTGTGAAAATGTCTACGCTACCTAAAGCAATCTACACATTTAATGCAATCCCTATAAAAATCCCATGAATTTTTTCAAAGAAATTTTTCAAAGAAAATTTTCAAAGAAAAATCAAATAATCCTAAAATTTGTATGGAACCAGAAAAGACCTCAAATAGCCAGAGGAATGTTGAAAAAGAAAGCCAAAGTTGGTGGCATCACAATTCTGGACTTCAAGCTCTCTTACAAAGCTGTCATCATCAAGTCAGTATGGTACTGGCAAAAAACAGACACACAGATCAGTGGAAAAGAATAGAGAGCCCAGAAATGGACCCTCAACTCTATGGTCAACTAATCTTCAACAAAGCAGGAAAGAATGTCCAATGGAAAAAAGACAGTCTTTTCAAATGGTGTTGGGAAAATTGGACAGCCACATGCAGAAGAATGAACCTGGACCATTTTCTTACACCACACACAAAAATAGACTCAAAATAGATGAAAGACCTCAGTATGAGATAGGAATCCATCCAAATCCTTGAGAAGAACACAGGCAACAACCTCTTCGACCTCAGCCACAGCAACTTCTTGCTAGAAACATAGCCAAAGACAAGGAAAGCAAGGGCAAAAATGAACTAATTGGATTCCATCAAGATCAAAAGCTTTTGCTCAACAAAGGGTACAGTCAACAAAACCAAAAGACAACTGACAGAATGGGAGATGATATTTGCAAATAACATATCAGATGAAGGGATAGTATGCAAAATCTAAAAAGAACTTATCAAACTCAACACTCAAAGAACAAATAATCCAGTCAAGAAATGGGCAGAGAACATGAACAGACATTTCTTCAAAGAAGACATCCAGATGGCCAAGAGACACACGAAAAAGTGCTCTACATCACTTGGCATCAGGGAAATACAAATCAAAACCACAATGAGATACCACCTCACACCAGTCAGAATGGCTAAAATTAAATTCAGGAAATGACAGATGTTGGCAAGGATGCGGAGAAAGGGGAACCCTCCTACACTGTTGGTGGGAATGCAAGCTGATGCAGCCACTATGGAAAACAGCATGGAGGTTCCTCAGAAAGTTGAAAATAGAGCTACCCTATGATTCAGCAATCTCATTACTCGGTATTTACCCTAAAGATACAAATGTAGTGATCTGAAGAGGTACGTGCATCCAAATGTTAATAGCAACAAAGTCCACAATAGCCAAACTATGGAAAGAACCTTGAGGTCCATCAACAGATGAATGGATAAAGAAGAAGTGGTATATATATACAATGGAATACTATGCAACCATCAAAAGAAATTATGTCTTTCCATTTGCAACAACATGGATGGAGCTAGAGGGTATTATGCTGAGTCAAATAAGTCAATCAGAGAAAGTCAATTATCATACGATCTCCCTGATATGAGGATTTGAGAGGCAGATGGGGGGTTTGGGGGTAGGGAAGGAAAAAATGAAACAAGATGGGGTCGGGAGGGAGACAAACCATAAGAGACTCTTAATCTCACAAAACAAACTGATGGTTGCTGGGAGGCAGGGGTATGGAGAGGATGCTTGGGTTATGAACATTGGGAAGGGTATGTGCTATGGTGAGTGTTGTAAAGTATGTAAGCCTGATGATTCACAAACCTGTACCTCTGGGGCAAATAATACATTATATGTTAATAAAAATAATTAATAAAAAAATAAAAACATTACACAAAGAGTTATAAAAATTCATGCAAATGCAACAGAATAAAATAAAATATATGCCATCTATAAGAGATGAACTCTTAATATAACGACACCCATATACGTTGAAGTAAATGGATGGGAAAATATGTTATGTGGAAACAATAATGAGAAATTTGAAGGCTGATGTAGTTTCGAGACTAGGATTATTACATGAAAAGAAGAAATATCTCATAATGCTAGAAAGGTCAATACATAAGGTGACATAACTATTCTACATATGTATGCACTTGAATAACAGAGCTTAAAATGCATGAAGCAAAAATTGGCAGAACAAAAGGAAGAATACACAAATGCTTAGTCATATTTAGTATTTTTAATACTCCCTTCCAGGAATTGATAGAATCACTGGACAAAAAACAAACAAGCAAACAAAAAAAAAAACCCAAAAAACAGTGAGTCTATTAAAATCTTGAAAACACCATCAAGTTGATCTAATTTATATTTGTAGAATACTATTCTCAACATCTGCAGAGCACACAATTCTCCAGGACTTATGGAGCACTCACCAAAAGAGACCATATGTTGGTCCATGAAAGAAGTTTCAAAAGGTTTCAAAAGACTGACATTTCATACAATAATTTCTCTGATCATAATAGGTATGGTGGAATTAATTTAGAAAAAAATGTTAGAGACCTGGAAACTAACCAAATACTTGGGAATTAAGTAGCACATATCTGAGTAACCTAGGGCACAAAGAAGGATTCCCAGGAAAAATCAGAAAATGCTTTAATCTAAGTAAAAATTAAAACACAACATAACATTTATGGGATGCAGCTAGAGTAGTACTTAGAAAAAAATGAAGGCTTTTAAATGTTTATATTAGAACAGAAGAAACACTTCAAATTAGTGACCTAACTTTTCACATTAAGAAGCTAAAAAAGGGAGAGGAAATTAAAACCAAAGTTGAAGAAAGGAAATAATAAAGAATCAGGAAATCAATGAAATTTTTAAAAAAGACAAAATGTTCAAAGGCTAAGTATTGTATTTTTCAAAGGATTAATCAAACTGATAAACTTCTACCAAAACTGATGAAGAAATGAGAAAGTATAAATCATAAATACTGGATTTGAAAGAGGATAATAGCACATATCCTAAAGATGTTAAGAGAAATATAAAGGAATGTTGCAAAAAGTGGACAATTTTAAATGAAATGGAGGATTTATTTAAAATTCAGCTTTTGGGGCCATCTGGATGTCTCAGTAGAGCATGTGACTCTTGGTCTTGGGGTTGTGAGTTTAAGCTCTACACATTGGGTACAGAGATTTCTTAAAAACAAAATCTTTAAAATAATTTTAAATATTAAACACTAAAAATTAAACATTAAAAAAATCACCTTGTCAAAACTGACACAAGAGGAAACGCAAGATATAAGCAGTCATATATCTGGTAAACAACTGACATTTATAATTCCAAACCTTCCCATAGAGAAAAGTCCAGGCCAATGTGATTCCACTGATTAATTATATCATATACTTAAGGAGGAAAAATTTCCAATCTCATATGAATTTTCATAAAATGTAAGAAGAATGGACACTTCGCACCCAACTTTATGAAGACATTGTGATTGCAAAACTAAACACATTAAAAGAAAATACATATCATGAAAACATCCCTCATGAACAGAGACAAGAAATCCTTAACAAAATATTGGCAAAATAATTCCATTACATATAAAAAATAATGATATATTATGAGCATTTGGAGTTTGTCCCAGGAATGCAGATTTTTTTAATATTCAAGAATTAATTATATATTGTACCACATTAGCAGAAGAAAGGAAGAAATTATATGAACAACTCAATGGGTATAGGATAAGCATTTGAAAAATTCAACACCATTCATGATAAAAACTGCAGAAAACATCGTATTTAAAATTAAAATGTTGAATACTTTCTAGCTAAGATCAGGAAAAAGTATCTTTGCTATTCAACATTGTATTGGAGGTCTCAGTCAAGGCCAAAAGATAAGAAAAAAAATATAAAAGATACAGAAGTCATAAAAACTCAAAGAAATAATTGTATGTAAGAAATCTTAATTTCTGGGGCACCTGTGTGGCTCACTAGGTTAAGCATCTGCTTTCAGCTCAGGTCCTGATCTCAAAGGGTTCTGGGATGAGTCCAGCAGGAGCACAGTGCTCAGTGGGAAGCCTGTTTCTCCCTCTTCCTCTGCCCCTACCCCTTGCTCATTTTTTATCTCTCTCTCTCTCAAATAAAATCCAAATAAATAAATAAATAAATATTTTAAAGATTAAAAAAGGAAATCTTAATTTCCACTACTAGAAATAATAAATGAATGTAGAAAGCTCATAGGATACAGGGCAAATTTTATACAAATTTAATATATGCAGAAACAATTAGAAGATAAATTTTGGATACATTATTTATAAAAGCATTCCCCAAATATAAAATATTCAGGGATTTTTAACAAAATATATGTAAGACTTCTGAAATGAATGTTATAAAATTTTGTTAAGAGAATTTAAAGAAAATCTTTAATCCATGTTTATGGATTAACTCAATTAAGAAGTCTTTTCTCCAGACACATGAAAAAATGTTCATCATCACTAGCCATCAGGGAGATTCAAATTAAAACCACATTGAGATACCACCTCACACCAGTTAGAACGGCCAAAATTAACAAGACAGGAAACAACATGTGTTGGAGAGGATGTGGAGAAAGGGGAACCCTCTTACACTGTTGGTGGGAATGCAAGTTGGTGCAGCCACTTTGGAGAACAGTGTGGAGATTCCTTAAGAAATTAAAAAAAGAGCTCCCTATGACCCTGCAATTGCACTACTGGGTATTTACCCCAAAGATACAGATGTGGTGAAAAGAAGGGCCATCTGTACCCCAATGTTTATAGCAGCAATGGCCATGGTCGTCAAACTGTGGAAAGAACCAAGATGCCCTTCAACGGACGAATGGATAAGGAAGATGTGGTCCATATACACTATGGAATATGATGCCTCCATCGGAAAGGATGAATACCCAACTTTTGTAGCAACATGGATGGGACTGGAAGAGATTATGCTGAGTGAAATAAGTCAAGCAGAGAGAGTCAATTATCATATGGTTTCACTTATTTGCAGAGCATAACAAATAACGCGGAGGACATGGGGAGATGGAGAGGAGAATGGAGTTGAGGGAAAATGGAGGGGGAGATGAACCCTGAGAGACTATGGACTCTGAAAAACAACCTGAGGGTTTTGAAGGGGCGGGGGTTGGGAGGTTTGGGGAGCCAGGTGGTGGGTATTATGGAGGGCACGCATTGCATGGAGCACTGGGTGTGGTGCAAAAACTATGAATTCTGTTACACTGAAAAGAAATTAAAAAAAAAAAAAGAAGTCTTTTCTCCCCAAACTGCTCTATAAATTAAATTCAATCCCAATTCTAATCCAAGAAGTCTTCTCTGGAGGTAGAAATTGATAAGCTGATACTAAAATTATATGGAAATAGACAAGACCTAGGATAAACAGAATATCTTGAAAAAGACCAAAGTTAGGGAATTTGCATTCCCTAATTTTAAGATTTACTGTAATGCTATTAAGATCCATCTAGTGGCACACATGTACATAAATAGGTCAGTGGATCAAAATAGTGTGTCTAGAAAGAGACCTACATATAATGGTCTTGATTTTTTGATATAGGAACCAAGGCAATCATTGAGAAAATTCTTTGCAATTAATGTTTTTGGAACTGGATAAATTTAGGTAACAAAATGAACACCAGCTTACTCTCACTAGATGAACTATATTCTGAATTGCATGTGCTAAAATGCAAACCTTTTAAAAACAAACAAAGTAGATTTGTCTCATGAACTTTTGCTGGAGATGAGCCCTAATATATGGTAAAACAAACAAGCAAACAAACCACAAGCCATAAAAAGAATTGATAATTATCGTTTAAAAATGCGTAAAACATTTTTGTTTGAAAGAAACCACTAAGAAAATGAAATGGTAAGTCATGGATAGGAATAAAATATTCCTGACAAAAAAGTATTCCCCCAAAAAATGTATTGACAAAAGATTATATCCAGAATATAATGCCACTATCACAAAATAATGAAAATATAAACTTCCCCATTAAAAATGGGGAAAAGATTGGAATAAAGAGTTTCAAATGAACATGTAACAAATGAGTGATGAACATGGAAAATATTTAAAATTACAAGTTATTGGGAAAATACAAATTAAACCATATTTAACACTACATAGGACTGAATATCTAATACTAGGAAGATGACTAGCACCAAATGTTGGTGAGAATGTAAAACAATTGGACTTCTCATACTTTGCTAGTGGGAGTATGAAATGTTGCAATCCCTTTGGAAATTTTGAAGTTTTAATAGTTTATGGGAATAAAAGTTTACTTCTTCTTTTCATACAAATTGCAATCTGACCGTTCTTGGTAGGTAGAAGGCCTTTGAATATATGGTAATATAGGGAAATAAGTCTTTCCTTTTATGGGGAAGAACAAGGAGAAGTGTGTGGGAGAATTACTAGGTCAGGTCTGGAATAAATGTACAAAGCATCTGTCTACACACTATCAATCCAATCTCAGTCATGTGACTATGCATAATTTCACAGAAGGTTGGGAAGGGTAATCTAGGTGTGTACATAGGAACAAAGAGAAAAGAATGTAGTGAATGGCTAGCTGGTGCCAGCATTATTCACACTGCTGTTTAGTTGTGGATGGATGTGGGAGGCAATTTGTATAATCAGAAGAACTCTAGTTAGGGAGTTTAATTGTAGGTTCTAGTAGTAAATGTGTGTTACCTTGGATGGGAAATATAAAATATAGTGGGTTAAGAGTATGGGTTTAAAATCAGACAGATCCATTCAGATTCCAGTTCCTTAACCTAGCTAAGGGCCCATTAAAGCAGTTCACATAGTGAACATTAAAAAATAGACAGCTATTGATACACTTGCTAGTTCTTAAAGATTGACATTTTATTTTATAAAATAGAAATCATGATACTTTCTCTTATCCATTCTAGGACTGTCTTGAAGATCAAATGAAATAGTGTCTAATGTTATGAAAAATAAATTATTTTCCTTCTCAGATGATGGAGTATTGATCTATGTGATAAATATCACAAACAAAACTCAGATTTTGAAAAACATCTCTTGAGTGAATGTTATTCATTCATAAGCTACAAAAAGAGATATAGACTATCAGTCTAAAAGTTAAATACTGTTTTTGTTTTGTTTTGTTTTGTTTTGTTTTGTTTCTAAATGAGAAAATTTCTACTCTAGCAAGGTGCTCAAAAAAACTTTTAAAGAAGATTGAGGATGTGTCTTGTTCTTTCTCGCCTAAGATCACAGTCTCCTCTGTCAAAGTAATGTAGTATCTCCTTTAGTGTCAGGTTAAAAATGTATCTGTGCATACCTTCTCTGAAAGTTATTTCCATCTGCTATAAAGGAGCAGACTCATCTGTTGAAATCTCATACAGAACAAAGATTCTCTGCAGATGACAATCTCTGCTTTAGTGCCCCAAATGACAGATTAACATTTTGATAACTTCAGTTCCCCTTTGATTGCTTATTTTTATAGTAGAAATCATTATTAATCAACAACTAAATACAAGACCCCTAACTGCAATTGTTTCCACAATATCTGAACAAAGATACCTTTTTCTAAAGAATTATTTAATTTACTAATGTTTTCTTTAAGAAAGTTAGTTATCAGTTATTGTTTAAGTTGCTTTTTAAAATATTCTTGAATTTGGGGCACCTGGGTGGCTCAGTTGGTTAAGCCTTGCCTTTAGCTCAGATCATGATCTCAGGGTCCTGGGATCGAGCCCCACATCAGACTCTCTGCTCAGCAGGGAGCGCTTCCTCCTTCTCTCTCTGCCTGCCTCTCTGCCTACTTATGATCTCTGTCTGTCAAATGAATAAATAAAATCTTAAAAAAAATAAATTAATTAAAATATTCTGGAATTTAATTGGTAATATACTCAGGCTCTTCTAATTCTAGTGTTTGCTATTGGTTGCCTTAAGGTAAAAATATTAGAAGTTGTGCTTTCAATTATAAAGATAGACTATATCTAAGATATCCTTTGATCATTGTCTGTGGCTTATGTCCTCATATACTTGAAAAATTCTTGTGAAATGTATGTATATAGTCAGAATGAATTTCTATTTAATTCCATGAATTTTTAATTGGTGTTAATAAAATACTGATTATCTTATTTCCTTAAAGCATACTTTTTTGCCCTAATGCTTTGAAATTTGTTGAACAAATCTATATTAAATTTGTAAATTATGAGACACATAATTTACAGTTGGTTGGGTGGCTCAGTTGGTTAAGCGTCTGCCCTCAGCTCAGGTCATGATCCTGGGGTCCTGGGATCAAGTCCCACATCCCACATTGGGCTTCTTGCTCAGCAGGGAGCCTGCTTCTCCTTCAACCTTTTGCTTCCCCACCTCTCTCTGACAAATAAAAAATAAATCTTTAAAAATTTTTAAAATTATATCAGTTGTTTAAGCTGCTCCTTTTTGTGTGGCTATTATTTATCAGCTTCTGTTTCCAAGTTAGCAAAAATTTTCCATTTTAATCTGACTGCATATGGCAGGCCTCATACATCACTCACTGGATAGCTTTAGGTGCCGTTTTCTGGTTCTTTTTAAGTTTAAAGTGCTTTTCTTAAGATACAGTGATAAAAGAACAACATGTGATGTTCTAGGACAGGAAAATATTTTCCAATATTTCTATGGTAACCCTGTTACAATGCATGAATTGTCTCATCTTTATCAACTGTTCCAACACTAAGATTCATATTCCCAAGAAGTAGTCTAGAGATTACCAGACACCATCCTGGCCTGTTTAATCGGGAGCCCTAGATTCTAGGGGTAAAATGTACCACATTTTAGAACCACATTTTCCTTTGGTATTCAAATAGCAATAATCTTGAGTCCCCATTCTATTTAAGAAACTTAGGCTGCTCTCCAAGAATTTCTAAGAATCACAAGTGAGTGAGTGTTCCTGAATTTCACAAATCTATTCTGGTTGTTGCTCATCACTTTACAGCAGGCACCTTTCCCTACTGCCTGTAATTGGATAGTTACATTAATCCTGCTTTAGCTCCTTGCCTTTCAGTTTGATGGCTCTACATTAGTCCATAAAGCATAAGATTTCAAGTTTACTGACTTGACCAGGACCTAGGGAAACTATGATGCAAAAGTGGAAACCTAAGAAAGAGTATCAAATATCACTATTTCTTAGGTCCATTAGTAATTTCCACTCACAAAGAGTTCTCACTGGCCTTTGCTGTATGAACCGAATGTCAGGAGGTGGGGGGCACTATGATGGCAAAGTGAGTTTTTTTTAAAAGGTCAAAAAACTGTTTCTATGCTGAGTCTATTTCTAGAGTGTTTTCTAGACTACTCGGCACAGTGTCAGAACATAAGGACAGTCAACAAAAGGAGTTTGTTTTCATGGCCTGAACATCATGATTATGTACTTTGAATTATCTAGCTAACTGTATTGTCAGATCCTTTGCATTAATCTGTGGAACAGAGCAGAAGAAAGCATGAATGTAGTCAATATTATTGGTTCCTATCATTATGGCTATTATTAATTTTGTATTTCTGGAGACTATTATACTCCTCCAAACAAGAGTTCTCCTTTTGCAGGACCTTTATTTCTGGGGACTATGCATAAAAGAAGCCAAAATTAAATTGGCATCATTATCTCTTCTCATACTAGGGATAATCTTTTATGTCATTAAATAAAAACATTGCATTATTCATTGACTGAGCATATCATCTATATTCTAGTTATTATTCCAACTGTTGGAAATAAATGATAATTAAAGATACACTCAAGTCTCTTTCCTTATGAAATTTGTATAGCATACACTCTGGTAGAATCTATATCCATTAATGAATCACACAAATTAAGATATAATGTGTCACACAGGAGAATAGATACCATTAAAGCAAATAATGTAGGATGGACCAACTCAAGGAGGTCAGGAAAGGCTTTCTTTAATCTCAGGACAAAGCACTTTCATATGATTTACTCCTCTGGTTCACGGCTGCCTTGATACAACTGATGCACACATAGCTTGTATATATCCCTAAAATATCATTGAAGTAGTCTCTCTCAGAACAAACCCAGTCCACCACAGAGACAAAGTCTTAAATATTAAAGCCAATAAATGATCAGAAATAGTGTTCAAGGTCTGAGGGGGGGAGTGGTCAATAAGTTGATTTTCTTTTCCTTTCATGTTTTGGAAGTTAAGTGATAAGTAGGCATAGAAATCAGACAAATGGAGCTCTAAATAACAACTTTATTGCTGATAAAAGCCTGATTGGATGATATGGCATATTTGATGCTAGATTGAGCTTTGAATATTTCATTCTAGAATTAAATTTAGCCACCCAGTCTGATGGAGCTGAACAAATGCAGAGCCCATTGTTCTAGGATTAACACAAGATAGGAAGCAGAGAAGAATGCACAGTTTCTTCTGATTCAAAACCGAGTGAGAAGCGAAGAGAAAGTCAGAAGTATTACTCTAGTGCAATTCTTTTAAAAATAAGAATCCTGAGGAATGGAAATCCCACCTCCATTCCAGCCATGTTCTTTTTGTTGCCTTAACCCATTAGATTTGACGGGTAGCCCTGTGGCACATCAGAGTTAAGTCGGGCCCCTATGGAGGAGGACATTGTTAGTTCCCAGGAAGTCCTGCTCTTTATTCATGAAGTTGAGAATGACATTGCTCCTCTGTGTATCTGATGGAAAGTGTAATTTTACTTCTAAAACTGCCCTGTCCAATACAGTGACCACTGGTTGCATATGGCTAATTGGGTTCAAATTAAATAAAATCAAATTAAACAAGGATTCGGTGCCTCAGTAACACTAGGCATATTCCAAGTGCCCAATAGCCAGATGTAGCCAATGGATACATCTTAGGACAGAACAGATAGAACACAATCTCATCATCACAGAACAATCTATTTGACAGGGGGTATTGAAATAGGCTAGGGTAGTGCATGAATGACTTCCAGAACCTTGCTATATCCTAAGGTAGCAATCTACTGTTTTGTTATTTCTCACCTCAAATTATGAATAGCCAATATGTTTCATCAGAGTTATGTAATTCCAACATATGACAACTAAAAGATGCTCAAAAATACAATGTCAATATATTTTGTCCAGTGTTGGATTTTAGGGGGTAAAGGGGAACCCCTCAGAAGCTTGGTAGAATCAGATTCCTCAGTGGTTATGTGGGCCTTATAATAGTGCAGTGAGGACCACATGTTCTGCCTCACAATTTTTTTTCCAGTCTTCCTTTTCACATTTTTTCAGATCTTAAGTAACTTTCATCTCTTTAGGGACAGTAGAAATATTTTATTCTTTTTATTTCCATTCAACTTCTTTATTTAAACAAAACATATTCTGTATTAATAAAAAAGCAAAATGATATCATTTACATAAAACAAAACACAACATTAGTCGAACAGACCCTATTAACCTTATAACTACAAAATAAAATTATTTGAATATTAGAATATTCTATTTTTGGAGAAATAAATTTTTTCTACATTAATATACCTAATATCAGAGGACACTCCCAAATGAAAAACTATTGCAGTTAAAACCCTTACATTTTGCTCAGAGAAAACATTTGGGAACTGATAAATTGTATCATAAAATGAAAACACTATTAGAAGATTACAATTATTATTTTTAATAGATAATAACATTCAAACACAGTTTCAATATTATGAAACAACTTTTATTTTCTATTTTAACTAGGAGGTAACAATGTGCATATTTTGCATAATAATATTAGTATACATCTCTATTGGCTAAATTCTGACTTACAGTATAATAAGCTAAATATTCTTTAGCAGAGCTTTTCAAATTCTACTAGTCAATCTATGCAAAAGTGGTTAAAATCAGTTACACAAAATGCCAGTCTCAATAATAAGCCATGGTAACTGCAAGTGACTTAAAATACGTATATGTACATATATATATTATACAAATATATATATCATATATTTGTATAATATATATATTATATGTATATGTGTACATATGTATTATATATATATATTTGAGTATAGTAGACACACAGTGTTACATTAGTTTCAGGTTTACAATTTAGTGATTTTGCAAGTTTATACACTATGCTATGTTATGCTCACCACAAATATAGCTACCATCTGTCCCATTATATTTCTATTATAATATCACTGACCATATTTCTTATGCTCTGCTTTTTATTCTGATGACTTACTCATTTCATAACTGGGAGCCGGTATTTACCCTCTCCCCTTTACCCACTTTGTCTAACCCCCAGCCCCTTCCCCTTTGGTAACCATCAATTTGTTCTCTGTATTTATAGTGCAGATTCTACTTTTTGTTTATTTATTTTTTATTCCAATTTTGAGTGGGATCCTATGGTATTTGTCTTTCTCAGTTTGACTTACTTAACTTAGTATAATACCCTCTAAGTCTATCCATGTTGTCTCAAATGGCATGATTTCACACCTTTTATAGCCATGTAATATTCCATCCTGTGTGTGTCACGGGGGTACAACATTTTCCTTATCCATTGGTCTACTGATGGACACTCAGGTTGCTTCCATATCTTGGCTATATTTAGTAATGCTACAATGAACATAGGGGTGTATATGTCTTTATGAGTTAGTGTTTTCATTTTCCCTGGGTAAATGCCCAATAATGAAATTATTGGATCATACAGTATTTTTTTTAACTTTTTGAAGCACCTCCATACTGTTTTCCACAGTGGCTGCACCAGTTTACATCCTCACTAACAGTGCATGAGGGTTCCTTTTCTTCCACATACTTGTCAACACTTGTTTCTTATCTTCTTTTTTAATTAATTAATTTATTTATTTGTCAGAGAGAGAGGGAGAGTGAGAGAGCGAGCACAGGCAGACAGAGTGGCAGGCAGAGGCAGAGGGAGAAGCAGGCTCCCTGCCGAGCAAGGAGCCTGATGTGGGACTCGATCCCAGGACACTGGGATCATGACCTGAGCTGAAGGCAGCCGCTTAACCAACCACCCAGGCATTCCTGTTTCTTATCTTCTTGATTTTAGCTATTCTAACCATGTGAGGAGATATCTCATTGTGGTTTTGATTTGGATTTCCCTGACATTTAGTAATGTTGAGTATTTTCCATGTGCCTGTTGGCCATAGAAAAATGTCTGTTCAGGTCCTCTGTCCATTTTTTAATTTGATTGTCTTTTTGATTTAATTTGATTGTCTTTTTGGTGTTGAGCTGTATATACAAGTTCTTTATATATTTTGGATGTTAACAGTTTAACAGATATATAATTTGCAAAACCTTCTCCCATTTAGTAGGTTGCCGGTTAGTTTCATTGATTGTTTCCTTTGTTGTGCAAAAGCTTTTTATTTTCAGGTAGTCCCAATAGTTTATTTTTATTTTTGTTTTCTTTGCCTTAGGAAACACATCTAGAAAAATGTTGCTATAGCCAATGTCAGAGAAATTGCTACCTGTGTTCCCTTCCTTGTAGGATTGTTATGGTTTCAAGTCTCAACATTCAAGTCTTTATTCATTCTGAGTTTATTTTTGTGTATGGTGTTAGAAAGTAGTCCAGTTTTATTCATGTACATGTAGTTGTCCAGTTTTCCCAGAACCATTTATTGAAAAGATTGTCTTTCTTTCATTGGGTATTCATTCTTGCCTCTTTGTCATAGATTAATTGACCATATAATTGTGATTTTATTTCTGAGTCTCCATTTATTTTTTCCTATTCATCTGTATGCCTGTTCTTGTGCTAGTACCATATTGTTTTGATTGCTACATGTTTGTAGTTATCTTGAAATCCAGAATTGAAATACCTCCCATTTTGTTCTTTTTAAAGATTGATTTGGCTATTGGAGGTCTTCTGTGGTTCCATACAAATTTTAGTATTATTTCTCTATTTTTGTGAAAAATGTTGTTGGTATTTTGATAGGAATTGCACTGAATCTGTAGGTTGCTTTGGGTAATATGGTGATTCTGACAACATTAATTCTTCAAATCAATGAGCATGGAAAATCTTTACATTTGTTTATGTCATATTCATCTGCTTTTATCCATGTTTTACAGTTTTCAGAATACAAGTCTCTTACCACTTTGGTTAAGTTTATTCTTAGGTATTCTTCTTTTTTGGGGTACAATTGTAAATTTCACTTCCTTTTGAATGGTAAACATTTTTCCATCCCTTCACAATCAGTCTGTATGCCTCTTTAGGTCTTAGGTAAGTCTCCTGTAGGCAGCACATAGTTGCATCTTATTTTTTTGTATCCATTCTTCCACTTTGTGTCTTTTGAATGGAGAATTTAGGTCATTATACCTAAAGTAATTAGTGATATATATGTAGTTATTGTCATTTTTAAAATTTGCTTTTGGGTTGTTTTTGTAGTTCATTGTTCCTTTCTTCTTCTCTTGCTCTTTTTCTTTGTGATTGATGAGTTTTGCAAGTGTTTTGTTTGGCTTTCTTTCTCTTTATTTTTTTGTGTATCTTTATTTTTTGTGTGTTTTGTGTTTGTAGTTACCACGAGATTTATATATAACATCCTAAATAGCAGACTATATTAATTTGGTGGTCATTTAAGTTCAAATACATAGAAAGAAGAAAGAAAGAAAGAAAGAAAGAAAGAAAGAAAGAAAGAAAGAAAGAGGAAAAGAAAACAGCAAAAGAAAAAATCATTCATTTTCTTGTTCCTCTTCTCTTTACTACTTTTTCTATATTTTATGTATATGCTCTCATATTTTACACCTTTTCTTCATATTTTTCTTATTCTAATTATGACCATTTGTTTTCCATTTAAAGAAGTCCTTTTAACATTTCTTATAAGGTTGGTTTACTGGTAATAATCTCCTTCATCTTTTGTTAAACTGGGAAACTCTATTTCTTCTTCAAATCTGAATGAAAACCTGCTAGGTATTTTTGGCTGTAGGTATTTTTCTTTCAGCACTTTTTGTATATCATGCCACAACTCTTCTGGTTTGCAAAGTTTCTGCTGAAATATAAGCTACTAGTCTTATGGGTTTTTCCCCTGTAGGTAACATTTTATTTCTCTCTTGCTTCTTTTAAGATTTTCTCTTTATCTTTAACCTTTGACATTTTAATTATTATGTGCTATGGTATGGAACTCCTTGGGCTTATCTTGTTTGGAACTCTCTGGGCTTCTTGGACTTGAATATATGTTTCCTTCTCTAGGCTAGGGAATTTTTCAGTTATTATTCCTTCAAATAACTTTTCTACACTTTTCTCTATCTCTTCTTCTTCTGGGATCCCTGTAGTGTGATTTTTTTTTTCTTGATGTTGCCCAAAAGCTCTCTTAATCTATCCTTTTTTTTTTTTTTCTTTTTTCTTTTTTGCTGTGTTTGCTGTTCAGGTTTCATTACCCTGTCTTTCAGATCAATGATACATTCTTCTGCGTCCTTTAATCTATTGATTCTCTAGTGTGATTTTTATTCCAGTTATTGTATTCTTCAACTCTAATTGATTCTTTTTAATATTTTCTAGCTCCTTATAGGATGTCTCACTGAGTTCTTTCATTCTTTTCTATTTTTTTCCATTGAGTATCTTTATTCTCATTACTTTAAATTCTTTTTTTTTTAAGATTATAGTTATATATTTGAGAGGGAGAGATAGTGAGAGAGAGCACAATCAGGGAAGAAAGGGAGAAACATGCTTCTTGTAGGGATCAATCCCAGGACCCTGAGATCATGACCTGAGCTGAAGGCAGATGCTTAACTGACTGAGCCACCCAGGTATCCCTACTTTAAATTCTTTAACAGACATATTGTTTATCTCTGTTTCATTTCATTCTTTTTCTGAGATTTTTTTTTTTCATGTTGTTTCTTTTGGAGCATATTTCTCTGTCTCCTTATCCCATTTGACTTTTTATGTTTATTTCTAATCTAGATTAGGTGAAATAGCTACTTTCTCTAAAGTTGAAGGGGTGGTTTGGCACATGGGTGTCACCCTTTGCAGACTATGTGTGCTTGGTGACTTTTGTTGGCTGGTTGGAGCTGTGGCTATATGTGTTCCCTTTTAAACCATCGCTTTTTATAGAAAGAATTAATTTAAAATAATAAAAGAAAATAATAAAGTAAAAAAAAAGAAAAGAAAAAAAGGAGAAGAAAGAAAAGGACAAAACCAAAAAGAAAAAAGGAAAAATAAAATAAGACAAATTTAAAACGTAAAGCAAAACAAAACAACAACAACAACAAATAATAATAATAAAACACAGCACTGAAGCTTGTTTTCTGTGCAACTGGCTTAGCTCTGTGGGGGGGTAGTGGGGAGGTGAGGGGGGCAAGATGGTAGAGGAGTAGGGGACCTATTTCAATTGGTCCCCTGAATTGAGCTGGATATCTACCAGAATACCCATGAAACCAGCCCGAGATGTAAGATTATACACATCTGGATCTCTGCAGGGGCAGAGGGTCATCAGTCAAGAGGTATAAAAGATGGAGTTGGGACTGCACAGAAAGATATCAGAGGATAAACAGAAGGGGGGGGAGCCAACAGGATGAGCCATTGGAAAGTAATACCCCAATGCTAAAGTGCCCTGCGCTTGGGGACCAGTGATGTCTTGGAAACCAGTGGCTGTGAGACAGGAAGGGACTGATAACAGCACACAAACACACAAATGGGCTTAAGAGACAATTGTTGGGACTGGGGGACTGAAGGAGTAGACCTAAGCCCATAGTCCCAGGTTGGCCATAGCAGCCAACGACTAAGAGGACCTGGTGCAGACTTGAGTCTGTGGTCCCTGGGGCTGGTAGCTGATGCCACCAGGGCAGCCACCACTACTGCCCCCGTGGCTGAGAGGACCCAGCTTGGACTGGAGCCCACGGTCCTAGGAATAGCAGCCACTGGGGCCGGGCTTGCCCAAACTGGTATCACTCGCAGTTTTGGTGGGATATAGAGACAAGGGAAGTACTTGGTCGACCACTGAGAGTCACTGGGGTCATGCACCACCTGTGGGAGGCTGCAGTATTAAAAGGGGCTTGCAGAGGGGGAGACTGTGTGTTGTAGAAGGTTCAGAGAAGGGCAGTCTGTGGCTTCTCTTTGAGGCGGAGGTCTGGTAGCACATGTTTTGCTTTGCTCTGATCCTCCAAAAAGGCATGAAAAGCCACCAGGAAACAAAAGCCTCCAGAGAACCAAAGCCCAAAACACAGGTTTCCAGGGAGCCCAGCCCCTTCACAGAGGACAGGGCAACCCCGCCCAAGCAGGATTGATTGAAAAACAACACGGCAGGCCCCTCCCCCAGAAGACAAGCTGAAAGAACAAGAGGACAACCACCACAGGATCTCCATAAAACTGTAAAACCCCAACACCAGTAGAAAACAGTATATTAAGCTCCTGGTATTGCCTCACAGCTTGTATATTTCTTAGATACAACTTTTCTCTCTTTTTTTATTCTTTCTCATGATTCTTGTTTTTGGTGGTTTTTCTTTTTCCCTACTTATCATCTCAAGTAGATGTTTAATACAACATATTCCATACTAACTTTTTAACTTGAAATTTTTCATACATATACTTTTTTCAAGTTATATAGATATAATAATATCTTATACTTATACTTATATAGATATAAGTTTCAATGTAGTCTTTTTTTCCTATTCAATACTACATACACACACACACACACACACACACACACACATGTTTTACTTTCCCTGTATCTCTAGAAAGTTGAGTTCTCTAACAAAGATAACAAGATAGGAAGAACTGAAATAGCTTTCCTCGCCCATATAGAGGGATTATAAAACCACCTTCCTGTCACTCCCCACCCTATTTTATATTGTTTTTGTTTTTGTTTTTTCTGTAGTCAGTCTTTTGGTTTGTTTGTTTTTGTTCTTATACTTTATAAATCTTACTCTTAGGCTCATTTTAGCTGGGTGTTTTGTTTGGGTTTTGGTTTCATGTATTTATTTACTTATTTTTGGTGGTGACTTCCAATTGCTCCAAAGCTTCCCAGGGTGCACCTTGCCTGGATAGTGTTTGATATTTTTGGCAATACATCCCCTCAACCACAACTCAACAGAATGACAAGGAGGAGGAGATTTCAACAAAGAAAAGACCCAGAGACAATGGCCTCTCCAGAAAACCTAATGCATATGGGTATAAACAAGATGTCAGAAATAGACTTCAGGGTAGCAGTTATGAAGACAATAAGTTGGAGAAAACTATTAATGGCAACATATATTTGTTAAGGGTAGAAGTGAAAGCAGATTTGGCAGAACTTAAAAATGTTATCAATGAGATACAATTTAATCTAGATACTCTAACAGGGTAAATGAGGCAGAAGAACAAATTAGTGATTTTGAAGACAAACTGATAGAAAAGAAGGAACAGGAGGAGGCCTGGAACAAATAGCTCAAAATCCATGAAAATGGAATTAGAGAAATAAATGATATCATGAAATGTTCCAATGTCAGAATTATTGGGATCCCTGAGGGGATAGAGAGAGAGAGAGGACTACAAGATACATTTGACCAAATCATAGCTGAGAACTTCCCTAACCTGGGGAATGAAACAAGTAATCATGTCCTAGAGCCAGAGAGGACACCCTCCCCCCAAAGATCAATGAGGGCAAATCAATGCCCAGGCATATAATAGTAAAACTCGCAAATCTTAGAACAAAGGAAACGATTTTAAGGGCAGTTAGTGGAAAGAGATTCCTTATATAAAGAAGGAGGAACATCAGAATAATGTCAGACCTGTCCAGAGAGACCTGGCAAGCCAGAAAGGGCTGGCAAGACATATTCAGGGTACTAAATGAGAAGAATATGCAACCAAGAATTCTGTACCCAGCCAGGCTGTCACTCAGAATAGATGGAAAGATAAGAAGCTTCCAGGACCAGCAAAGACTGAAAGAATATGTGACCGCTAAGCTGGCCCTGTGAGAAATATTAAGTGAGGGTTCTATAAAAGGAGAAAGACTCCAGGAGTGATACAGAACATAGATATACAGAGACAATTAATAGAAACAAGGACTTTACAGGCAACACGATGACAATAAAGTCTTATCTGTCAATAATTACTCTCAATGTGAATGGCCTAAATGCTCCCACAAAATGGCACAGAGTTGCAGATTAGATGAAAATACAGGACCCATCCATATGCTGTCTACAAGAGGTTCATTTTGAACCTAAAGATATATCCAAACTGAAAATGAAGGGATGGAGAACTATCTTTCATGCCAATGGACCTCAAGAGGAAATGGAGTAGCAATTCTTATAACAGACAAATTAGATTTTAAGCTAAAGACTATAGTTAGAGATACAGAAGGGCACTATATTATTCTTAAAGGTTTTATCCAACAAGAACTAACAATTGTAAATATCTATGCCCCCAAGAGGGGAGCAGCCAACTACATAAACCAACTGTTAACCAAAATAAAGAGACATAATGATAATAATACAATAACTGTAGGAGACTTTAACACTCCACTCTCAGCAATAGACAGATCATCTAAGCAGAAAATCAACAAAGAAACATGAGCTTTGAATGACACACTGGACCAGATGGGCCTTATAGATATAGACAGAACATTCCACTCTAAAACAATAGAATACTTATTCTTCTTGAGTGCATGTGGAACTTTCTTCAGAATAGATTATATACTGGGTCACAAATCAGGTCTCAAATGACACAAAAAGATTGAGATTATTCCTTGAATATTCTCAGACCACAGTGCTGTGAAACTAGAACTCAACCACAAGAAAAAGTTTAGAAGAAATCCAATCACTTGGAAGCTAAATACCATCCTACTCAAGAATGTTTGCATTAATCAGGAAATCAAAGAAAAACTTAATCAATTAATGGAAACCAAAGAACAAGACACATCGATCCAAAACCTTTGGGATATGGCAAAGGCAGTCCTAGGGGGGATATACATAGTCATTTAACCCTCACTCAAAAAAAAAAAAAAGGAAAAGAAAAGAAAAGAAAGAAAAATCTCAAATGCACAAACTATCTTTATACCTTAAAGAGCTGGAGAATCAACAACAAATTAAACCTAATCCATGCACAAGAAGGAAAATAAGATTAGAGCAGAGATTAATGAATGAGGAACCAGAAATACAGTAGAACACAGTAATAAAACTAGAAGCTGATTCTATGAAAGAATTAATAAAATCAATAAACCACTGGCCAGATATATCCAAAACAAAAGAGAAAGGACCCAAATTAATAAAATTATGAATGAAAGGGGAGATATCACTAACACCAAAGAAATAAATACAATGACCAGAAATTATTATCAACGGCTATGACAACAAATTAAACAACCGCAAAGAAATGGATGCATTCCTGGAAACCTATAGACTACCAAGACTGAAATAGGAAGAAATTGACAACCTAAATAGACCAAAATCCGGTATGAATTTTGAAACCAGATTGAAGCAGTGATCAAAAAACTCCCAAAAAACAAGAGTCCAGAGTCTGATGGGTTCCCTCAGGAATTCTACCAAACATTCAAAGAAGAAATAATGCCTATTCTCCTAAACCTGTTCCAAAAAATAGAAACAGAAGGAAAACTTCCAGACTCTATCTATGAGGCCAGCATTACTTTTATCCCAAAACCAGGCAAAGACCCTATCAAAAAGGAGAATTTCAGACCAATATCCCTGATGAATATGGATGCTGAAGTTCTCAATAAGATCCTAGCTAATAGGATCCAACATTACATTAAGAGGATTATCCACCACAACCAGGTGGGATTTATCCCTGGGATGCAAGGCTGATTCAACGTTCCCAAATCAACCAATGTGATAAAACACAGAAATAAGAGAAGAGAGAAGAACTACATGGTCCTCTTAATTAATGCAGAAATAGCATTCAACAAAATACAGCATCCGTTCCTGATTAAAACTCTTCAGAGTATAGGGATAGAGGGAATATTCCTCAACTTCATAAAATCCATCTATGAAAAACCCACAGCAAATATCATTCTCAATGGGGAAAAGCTGACAGTCTTCCCATTGAGATCAGGAACATGACAAGGATGCCCACTCTCACCACTATTGCACAACATAGTATTAGAAGTCCTAGCAACAGCAATCAGACAACAACAAAAAAAAATGTATTCAAATTGGCAAAGAAGTCAAACTTCTCTCTTCGCAGATGATATAATACTCTATGTAGAAAACGCAAAAGCCTCCATCCCGAAATTACTGGAACGCATAGAGCAATTCAGTAATGTGGCAGGATACAAAAATCAATGCACAGAAATCAGTTGCTTTCTTATATACTAACAATGAAACTGTAGAAAGAGAAATTAGAGAATCAATTCCATTAACAAGAGCACTAAAAACCACAAAATACTTTGGAAGGAATTTAACCAAGGTGGTAAAAAATTTATACTCTAAGAAATATAAGACACTCATGAAAGAAATTGAAGAAGACACAAAAAGATGGAAAAACATAGATCAGGAGAATAAACATTGTTAAAATATCTATGATGCCCAGAGCAATCTATATTTTCAACACCATCCTAATCAAAATACTATGGCATTTTTCAAAATGCTGGAACAAACAATCTTAAAATTTGCATAGAACCAGAAAAAAATCAAATTGCCAAGGAATTTTTGAAAAAGAAAAACAAAGCTGGGAGCATCATGCTGCCTGATTTCAAGGTTTACTACAAAGCTGTGATCACCAAGACAGCATGGTACTGGCACAAAAACAGACACACAGACCAGTGGAACAGAATACAGAACCCAGATAGGGACTCTTTCTCTATGGTTAAATAATCTTCAACAAAGCAGGATAAAATGTCCAATAGAAAAAAGGCAGTCTCTTCAATTAATGGTGCTGGGTACATTGGGCAACTATATGCAGAAGAATGAAACTGGACTGTTCTCTTACACCATACACAAAGATAAGCTCTAAATGTATGAAAGACCTCAACATGAGACAGGAATCCATCAAAATCCTAGAGGAGAATATCGGCAGTAACCGTTTCCACATCAGCCACTGCAACTTCTTTCAAGACACGTCTTCAAAGGCAAGGGAAACAAAAGTGAAAATGAACTTTTGGGACTTCATCAAGATAAAAAGTTTCTGCCCAGCAAAGGAAAGAGTTGATAAACAGAGGCAACCCACAGAATGGGAGGAGATATTTCCAAATAGCACTGCAGACAAAGGGCTGATCTCCAAGATCTATAAAGAACTTCTCAAACTTAACAACCAAAACACAGGTAAGCCAAAAATGGGTAAAAGACATGAGCAAACAGTTCTCCAAAGAAGACATACAAATGGCTAGTAGACACATGAAAAAGTGTTCATCATCATTAGCCATCAGAGAAATTCAAATCAACACCACACTTAAATACCACCTTACACCAGTTAGAATGGCAAAAATCAACAAGGTAAGAAACAACAAATGTTGGAGAAGTTGTGGAGAAAGGGGAACCCTCTTACACTGTTGGTGGGAATGCAAGTTGGTCCAGCTATCTTGGAAAACAGTGTGGAGGTTCCTCAAAAAATTAAAAATAAAGCTATCCTATGACCCAGTAATTGCACTACTGGTTATTTACCCCAAAGATATAGATGTAGTGAAAATAAGGGTCATATGCACCCAAATGTTCATAGCAGCAATATCCACATTAGCCAAATTGTGGAAAGAGCCAGGATGTCCTTCAACAAACGAATGGGTAAAGAAGATGTGGTCTATATACATGATGGAATATTACTCAGCCATCAGAAAGGATGAATACCCAACTTTTGCATCAACATGGATGGGACTTGGAGATTATACTAAGTGTAATAAGTCAAGCAGAGAAAGTCAATTACCACATGGTTTCACTTATTTGTGGAACATAAGGAATAGCATGGAGGACATTAGAAGGAAAGGAAAAATGAAGGGGGAGAAATCGGAGTGGCAGATGAACCATGAGAGACTACGGACTCTAGGAAACAAACCTAGGATTTTAGGGGGGTGTGGGAGAGATGGGTGAGCCTGGTGATGGGTATTGAGGAGGACATGGATTGCATGGAGCACTGGGTGTTATACGCAAACAGTGAATCAAGGAACACTACATCAAAGTCTAATGATGTACAGTATGTTCACTAACATAACATAATTTTAAAAAATAAGATAGTGGGGAGAGAGTGTTCTCACATTTCCTAGGCCTTTTTATTTTTTTGATTAAAAAAAATTTAAGAATTTATTTATTTATTTGCAAGAGAAAGAGAGAGCACAGCAGGGGGAGCAGAAGGCAGAGGGAGAGAGAGAAGCAGGCTTCCCACTGAGCACGGATCCCAGATGTGGGACTCGATTCCGGGACTCTGAGATTATGGCCTGAGCTGAAGTCAGATGCTTAACTGACTTAGCTACCCAGGTGTCCCTCCTTGGCGCTTTCAAATCACAGCTTGCTTTTTGTTTTTTCCCTGTGCCCCTGCATAAGCAAGTCTAGGGTGGGTTTGAGGATCCTGGATTTGTCGAGGTCATTATCTCCCTATGATGATCTGACTCCCCAGTTATGGCATTGGACCCATCACTTATGGCATCTGGACCCTACTCCGGTCTGGGCTTTTAAGGTGGAGGGGGAGAAAGTGATCCTTAAATTCCTCAGCCCTTCTAAACTGCAGCTTCTTTTTTATGTCTCAGTGTGCCTAGGACCGGTGTGGGCTTGTGGACTCCACACCTGCTGAGCTCACAAGCTTTCTGTGATGATCTGACCAGCCAGTTATGGCATTGGGACCCACTAATTTACGGCATCCCAACCTTCCCTTTAGGGCTTCCAAGCCCTGCTCTGGTCTGAGCTTTTTTAGGTTGAGTGGGGGAGAGCATTCCCATAGCTCTTCAGCCTTTCAAATCCTGGCTTCATTTTCTGTGCCCCAGCTTAAGGAGAGCTGGTGTGAATTTGTAGACCTGAGTTTGCTGAAGTTGCAAGCTTACTGAGACAACTGGACTTGCCTAGTATGGACTTGCCTACTCATGTCTAAGCTTTTTTTTTTTTTTTTTTTTTTAGATTTTATTTATTTATTTGCCAGAGAGAGAGGGAGAGAGAGTGAGCAAGCACAGGCAGACAGAGTGGCAGGCAGAGGCAGAGGGAGAAGCAGGCTCCCTGCCGAGCAAGGAGCCCGATGTGGGACTCGATCCCAGGATGCTGGGATCATGACCTGAGCCGAAGTTAGCTGCTTAACCAACTGAGTCACCCAGGCGTCCCCATGTCTAAGCTTTTAAGGTGGGGTGGGAATATAAACCATGTAATTTTCCAGTCCCTCTGACCTGGAGGGCCTTCCTGCAGATCCTGTGCCAATTGGCAAAGTTCTAGCATTGTCTCTTTTATATGCTAGTTGCTCTTTTAGACCATGGCCTTTTCTCTGTGCCCAAGGACAGAAGGATCTGCTTCTGGTCCCTCAGTCTAACACTCCTCACTGCCATTCACGGTGTTAGGGGTGGGGGTTCCCTTTGTTACTGTATCTCTGTCTCTCTTACTGTTCTCTTGCTGTTCTCTCTCTTTGGTTGTGCAGTAGCTATCCAGTCAGCCCTCAGTTCTTCTTCAGGGAGAATTATTGTATTAATAGATTTAATTTGGTGTGTTCCATGAAGGAGTAAGTTCAGAGATTTCCTACATTGCCATCTTAATCCAGAACCTCTTCTTCCTGTTTTTCTAACAGAGAGAGTGATCTGTCTCTAGTGTTCATTCCTTCTGCTGTTATCTCCCAATTGGGAGGAAGGTTTAGATGATTAAACAGTTAATCTGCTTTGTAAATTGACCCTTTTTGTTGTCTCCTTTGTGTAGCACAAATACCATTGCCTATCTGAATATCTACTTTCCTTTTGATTTTGGTCCAGACATTTGTTTTATAAAAAACTCCTCTGAATTTTTTGTTAGAGAGACTCCTGTCCTGAGAGGTATGAAGTCATCCATATCTGGATCTACCAAAAAATATCATATTCATGCAAATTTTAATTACCTTCACTTCCCTAAATGAGATAACGATCTCAGAGGTACTTTGTCATAAAATCAGACAACATCTAATCTAGGTTCAGAGCTCTATCATTATCCTTCTTGGATTTTCTTTAGTATGTCTCCTCTAATTTGTTCTTTTGGAGTCATAGTACATAGATGTTTTGAACAGGTGCCTGTGGGGCAGTAATGTGATGAGAAACTGGCTCTCTGGAAAACAAAAGTCCAAAGTTTTAGTGTTTGCCCATTTTCCAGGTATAAATACTCCCACCATGGCTGATTTCAGGCTACTAAGAGAATAGTCACTAAATGCAGATTTTGGGGGAAAGCTCACAGGCTGGATCAGCTGCTCTGGTACAGCACCATTTCCAGGAACTACAATACCAACCTTCCAGTCTACAATCATAGAGCTACACTGAAACAAACCCAGTAGTGTTTTGTGTTTTGACACTGATCTCTAAGTGCCTGCTGCTCAAACATAACCCCAGCTACTGAATCTCTTCCTAGAACAATCAGGATTTTCCAGTCATGGTTTCCCTATTGCACACATTAAGAAATCTGCAAGAACATATATCTCAATAGCTTGCTAGGTCCCATCTTCCTTAGGAGAAGTCATTCTGGTCTGTTCTTAGTTCTTGACCCTCTTTGTTTGGCCTTAATATATTAGGCCCTCATAAACCCTATCTAATGTGGAAACTAATTTCTATCATTAGTTTTGCATAATTATTGTATTCGGCACTTCAGACCTACCATTTTAGAGGACAATATGTGATTTCATCTAAAATCTTTCCTTTCAAAGGAAGCAGCTTCTCAGCTTTAGTCTATCCTTGTTTTTGTTTTTGTTTGTTTGTTTGTTTGTTTTGGTCCTAAGTCCTAAGGGTTCTCTTCAGTCAACTATAATCATGAATTTATCATCTGTAGCTGGCTCATTTCCTCTGATATATATTTTTAATTGTGTTTTTATTTGTTTTGACATTCATTGAAAATCAATCTTTCAAGTTGTTTTGGGGCACATCTTATTCCTAGATGATACCTGATCTATTGGGTATTTTGAGGGTTTTCCTGTCATCTCACTCTGCTTGTCTTTCCATGTTTTGAAAGACGATTTTTAACAGGTGACAGTTTATGGCATTTGACTGGTAGTATTTTTTTTTTAATTTTATTTATTTATTTGTCAGAGAGAGAGAGAGAGAGAGCAAGCACAGGCAGACAGAGTGGCAGGCAGAGGCAGAGGGAGAAGCAGGCTCCCTGCCGAGCAAGGAGCCCGATGTGGGACTCGATCCCAGGACGCTGGGATCATGACCTGAGCCGAAGGCAGCCGCTTAACCAACTGAGCCACCCAGGCATCCCTGACTGATAGTATTTATTGCTTGTGCAAGAAGCTCCTAAAAATAGCAAAATTTTAAAGCTGCATTTTCTCAAATTTGATAGAGCTAGTTGAACTTTAAACAAAAATATGTACCTTTTTTCTTACAATATTATTGTTTTCCTATATTATACATGCCTATAATTTTAATCCACAACATGCATTTTTTTCCTGGGCTTGTAGTAAGGGACTTAATAAGCAATCACTAGGATTCTTGTAGGTTATTAACTTTCTCCATTTTAATTTAAAATGATTTCCCAACTAATACCCACATATTGCTGCCATATGTCTTTTTCTCTAATATTTAACTATTTCTTTGTTTCCTCACTCTCATGAGGGTACTAAAGGTAATGTTATTGTGATGATTATTACTTTGGAGCTCACGCACAGTAATGTCTTTTACTACTTCCTATGCACTAAAATACACAAAATGCCATAGATAGATATTTCCATCTTGAGAAGTTTTAACTACTTTTACCAAGAAATAGATCCCAGTCCTCTCTAAATTTTCTAGTACTAAATCATATACTTATCAACTTATTTGGGCGTAATTACCATCACTGATCTCTTTTTTTTTGTCTGAAAATTTGTTTTTGTCTGAAATGTGGTTTACAATTTTACCTCAGATTCAGTAGAATTAATCCTGTTTTTCCCAAAGCCAGTGAAATCAAATCATCTGTGGGCTTTTTAGAAATGCAAAATACTCCAAATATACTGACTGAGCCTCTCGAGTCCTCAAGTAATTCTGGTATTCTACATGTTTAAAAACAACTTGTTTAATGTATAAATCAGCTCACCTTTTTAATTACTCACTCAATACCATTTTAACCTCTTAATATGTAAAAGGAGATATGATAGTGTACAGTCATAAAAAACAGATTAATATAACAACATACAAATAAATAACCACATGACAAGACATCATAACATAAATAAATGAGAGTTTCAAGGGAGGGAGAATTTAGAGGAGCATAAAGATGAGAAGGCTTAGTTGGGTTGGTGAAGTTCTAATGGGCAGCCACCTGATGAAAGTTGCCTCTAGACAGACGAAATTTGCAGAAGCCACAAAACAAAAGCCATTCTGAAAATGGCTAAGACAAAATCCACATAGAGAATGTTCTGAACTTCAGCTTGAGGAGTATTTTTATATTTTTATTATATGACTATGAAAATAACACCCCAAGAAATTCCCTTTTCTAAAATGACTTTTGCCCTGAAGATGTTTCTGATACTTCTCACACAGAACTATATTTCCCCTGGATTTCTGTTGTCTGTCCTTCCTAAAGTTCTTGCACGTTATAATTACCACATTCTTCTGATTATCCTCTTGTCTTCAATTATTATGTCAATTTTACCAAAGCCTTGATTATCGAATCATTCATTTTACTTCCTTCATTATTTAGTTATCTGGCTTTATATAGACAAATGTGTGCAACCTTCCTTGGACTAATTGAGCTTCATAATATCTTGATGGTGGACTGAGATGGAGATGGTCAGCTGGTCCATCGGAGATTCTGGCTCCCTCCTAAAGAATAGAGTTATGAATGCTCAAAGCCCCACTTGCACCCAGAGGAATCATGTGCCATGTCCAGACCTGTCCTATAAAAGGCTCTCATATGATCCTCATTCTCTCTCTTCCCTCATTTCCCTGATGGATTTCCATATTCAGGATTGCTAAGCCACTTGCTTGGAAGATGATGGAGACTCTCTCAGCCCAGGTTCCTGAAGGAATTCATTAAAAAAGAACTCCTTCCATGTCCTCCTCAGCCAAAAATTGGACCAAGAGATAATACAAACAAGATTGAGATTTCATGGCTAGCTATTTAAAAGCTAGCATTACCATAACTTATATAAGAATCCAGTATTTTTTAAATGAGCGAATTAAAGTATAGGATTTTCAGTTAATATAGACAGGTTTTATATATCTTATATAAGTTTTATAAGTTACACTTATATCCATGTAATATTTCTGCATTTTTTAGGTGGTCACAATTCTTGTCTGTGAAAATGGGGCACATAGATCTGTCAGGCTCCAAGAACAGAAAACTGTATAGCTGGTGGCAGTCAGGAGGATAACTAACAATAGTGTATTTTTTTTTTTTAATTTCAATACCACTGAATACTTCTCCTGTTCATCAGTTGAAGGAAATCTTAGTACAAATGACCCTACATTATTCAACAGTTTTATTTTAATTTTACTCCTTTGTAGAGCTGGGACCTAGGATCTAATTCATTATTAGGAGTTAAATTACCTAAATTATACCAAAAGGAACGGAGAGATCTGGATTTTATAGGTTATAAAGGATTTAGTAGCAGAACTAGGACTCAGAATCTGTATTTCCCAATTCCCATGTTTGTATAGTTTTCACTATTCCATTTTGATTATCTGCTTCAAGAAAAACAAAGCAGAAGAGACGTTTTCCTTTCCAAACACTAGTGTCTGCATTTTGCATTGGGTTCTAAATTTTTTTAAAAACTATGGCCCAGTGTAACTTTATTCTCCTCTGGTGAGAGTCAAAGAAAAGATGAGTTTATGATCAGAAGAGAAAGAATAGATGGTGTATCTGATTCAGCAATTCACATCTCTGCTCTGGTGCAACAGGTTACCCAGAAGAATGGTAGACTGATGTGGAATCAAATTAGTAAGTGTATGGAGTCAATATAAAGGTCTTTTGAGCTGGATTACTATTCAATGATTCCAAGGTACTGATATTGGGTATTTAAAATGGGAGCATAAAGAATACTAAGATATTGGAGATGCATTCAAGGGGAAGTAAAGGAAGCTTAAGGAATATATATTATGACTCAGTATTAAAGAACTTTCTAGTTGTCAAAGCCATCAGGAGATAGAGAAATAAAATCTTGCCATTTGCAATGACATGGATGGAACTAGAGGGTATTATGCTGAGCAAAATAAGTCAATCAGAGAAAGACAATTATCATATGATCTCTTTGACATGAGGAATCTGAGAGGCAAAGTGGGGGGTTTGCGGGGTAGGGAAGGAAAAAATGAAACAAGATGGGATTGGGAGGGAGACAAACCATGAGACTCTTAATCTCACAAAACAAGCTGAGGGTGGCCGGGGAGAGGAGATAGGGAGAGGGTGGTTGGGTTATGGACTTTGGGAAGGGTATATGCTATGGTGAGTGCTGTGAAGTGTGTTTAAGCCTGACGATTCACAGACCTGTACCCTGGGGCTAATAATACATTATATGTTAATTTAAAAAATTTTTTAAAAAGCCATCAAGTGACAGAATATCTGGTTTTCTTCCTGAGATAGGGGACTACTGAGCCCAGTATCATTGACTGTGACATCTTGGTCAGGGTATGGGGTAGAGGTGATTTAAGGTGCATGAGTGATCAGACTCAGTGACATTTTTCCCCCGCAATGATCTTTATAGTCCCTTTCTAGCTTGAGATTCTGAGATATGCATGTAAAGTTTGCCATTTAATGATGTAAACTACTGATGATACATTATTGATTAGATTTTCTTCTTTTACTTTATTTTTTTTAAGATTTTATTTATTTATTTGTCAGAGAGAGAGCACAAGCAGGCAAAGTAGCAGGCAGAGTAGCAGGCAGAGGCAGACAGAGGCAGAGAGAGAAGCAGGCTCCCTGCTGAGCAAGGAGCCCAGTGCTCTGGGACTCTGGGATCACGACCTGAGCTGAAGGCAGCCACTTAACTGACTGAGCCACCCAGGCATCCCTCTTCTTTTTCTTAATGTACATCTTCTCTCTAGTAACACATGCTTTTTCAAAGAATTTGAAAATTCAAAAAAAAAAGAGGTTGAAAAAAGGTAAAAATTGTACTGTAGTTTCATCATCTATATAATCAGGTTTCATAGCTGCAAATACCAAATAGACTCCAGCTAGTTTAGAGAAAAAAAGAATTCATCTGAATACATGAGGGAGGACTGACTTTTCTAACAGACACAGTGGGCATGGTACCAATGACCTTCTATGCTGTTAGGGGCTCATTAAAATGTTTTAATTTCTTTAAAAAACTGAAGAAAAATAGAAATTTTACTTTGAAAAAAATTTTACTACATAATAGTATTATATTTATCTTTATAAAAAGGTAGTCATAAGTTATAATTATATAATATATATAAACCATATATAAGTCATTAGCTACAATTATATGTACACACACACACACACACACACCCCTCCTTCTATAGAGGGAGGGGTGTGTGTGTGTGTGTGTGTGTGTGTGCATGCGCATGTGTGCATGCACTCCTGCCCATGCACCAAAAAAAAAAAAAAAAAAAAAAGAGACTGATGAAGGCAAACATGTGTAGGGTCCATTAAAATCTTGGGGCTCCTGGGTGGTTTAGTCGGTCAGGTTTCTTTTTTTCTTTTTTTTTTTAAATTTTATTTACTTATTTGACAGACAGAGATCACAAGTAGGCAGAGTGGCAGGCAGAGAGAGAGAGAGAGAGAGAGAGAGGAGGAAGCAGGCTCCCCGCTGAGCAGAAAGCCCGACGCGGGACTCGATCCTCGGACCCTGGGACCATGACCTGAGCTGAAGGCAGAGGCTTCAACCCACTGAGCCACCCAGGCGCCCCATAGTCGGTGAAGTTTCTAACTCTTAGCTTTGGCTCAGGTCATGATCTCAGGGTTGTGAGATCAAGTCCTGCATAGGGCTTCGTTGCTTAGTGTGGAGTCTGCTTGAGATTCTCTCCCTCTCCCTTTGCCCCTCTCCACCCTCAAAAAAAAAAAAAAAAAAAAAGAAAGAAAGAAAATCTTAAAAAAAAAAAAAAAGTCTTAATGAACAGAGGCTCAGGCATGAGGACTGCCTGCTCAGGAACTCTGAGACCAGCCAAACAAATGAGCACCACGCCAGAACAGACCTCCAGTTACTGCCTCTGGCATAGCCGCCCTCACTCCCATCTCTGACGTGGGCCTGGAGGTTGATTCTCCGCCCCTACTGCCTCAGAGAGCAGAAGTCAGCTCTCAGGACGGGTCTCCAGATTCTGTCGATCTTGTGCTTCAGAACTGAAGCTTTGTAAAACACTATCTTATCAGCAAAGCCTCGGTCACATGCTTCCACCCTAGCTTCTACCACTGGAGGGCTAATTTAGACATGTGAGGAATACTGGCATCCACCCTGGTGATGTATAAACTTGTAAGGCGGGGCATTTCCCAAATATAGGAGATGTGTTCCAAAGGTTCTAAACAGCCAAATCCACCATTCAAAAACTCCAACATATTGATACATTAACATTTAGATTTTCTGGTAGGCATAAGTTCTGTTTTTATTTAATAATTCAAATAAAAGCTAGAGTTTCAGTTACTGGATACTTATTGTATGATTGATACTGTTAACACTATTTGAAGTATCTAATTTAGTTTTTAGTTAAAAATAACAAAATAACTTTCAGAAAGGCACTATTGTTACTTTTCCATTTTATAAATTAAGACTGAAGCTTAAAGAGGCTAAATAATTTGTTCATAGAAATAGTTAAGGATTACAGAAAATGGGATTTTATGCTTGGTGTTACCTGCTACACTACACCTGTTAAGTACAAAATATACAACTGTAAATCCTGCTTTTTACATTTAACATTTTGGTATAAGCCTCTTTAAGCCTTAATTTTAGACTTCTTTTTAAAGGTTACATAATATCCCATCAAATTAATATTATAGAACATTTTTAAAGACTTCTTTTTTGAATACTTAGGTTGTCAGATTGTAGTAATTCTTTGTATCTACAACTTTTTTTCTTTATTTAGGATTATTTCCTTGGAATAGCAACACAGAGTTAGAACTACTAGATCACAGTCTGAGAGCATTTTTTGAGAAGCTGACACCACACTTTTATTTACTTTAACAATGAAGAAACAGCCTCATTAATTCTTCTATTCAACATTCGTTACATGCATTGCATGTCTTCTAAGAACTCAGCATAGTTCCTGCAATACCATGATGAATATTTGATAGTCACTTATCAAAAAGGTGTTACAGTTTAATGCTGTTAAAATAAGTTGTGCTCTAAATGAGTATTTTGTGTTAGTTATATATGGTGAGAAGACTTCCTAGATTTTCTGGGACAGGGTAGGAATACCTCTGGAACACTTAGAGGTTGAAAATGTCATTCAAAGAAATTTCAAAATGGTACTAAGCATGAATTTTTTTTCTTCTTTGCCAGTTTGTTAGGTGAAATATTGTCAGCCATTGTTTTAATGGTTATTTCCTTGAGTACTAATGAGGTTGAACGTTTTCCATATGTTCGTTAATGACTTGTTTCTTCATTGTGAAGTATCCTTTGGTGTTTTGGTATTCAGTATATATATAAAATAGATTTTGGTGCATTGCATTTGTTGCAAATAATTTTGGATCTGCTTTGCTTTTTTTTTTTTTTAATGTAGGGAAATTTTTTTACATAGTTCAATCTACCAGGCATTTTCTTTTTAATTTCTTTTGCCACTTATAAGCTTCAGAAGTACAACTGATTTCTTCAAAAAGGCATATAATCAATTTCATTTTTATTTATTTTTTATGTTGTATTTTATTTGTATTTAATGCCATGATATATCTGGAATTTATATCTATGTCTAATGGGACATATTTGATTTTATTTCAAAAAGACAATTATCTCAACATTACGAAAAAAATCCTTTCCTTCTCATTAATTTGTGGTGTTCATTTTATCATACACCGACTTTAGGTTTCCATCATATAAGCATCCATAGAGTCCTATGCCCATCTGTCTCAATTTCTACCATAATGAAAATAGTTATTAATTTCTTTCCATCAAAATTTCTGAGGGCAAGAATTGAGGTCCCTTTAAGAGACATAGATTTTGGTATATGACTGGAATTAAATATTTGTTGAATGAAGGCATAAAATAGGATGTTTCTGGAATTACCTATATTTTCACAGCAATTTGTACACAATTTCTAAGCCAGTTCTGCCTGTGTTAAATGTGTCACAACAATGTATTTTATCAGGAGAGCAAAACCTCCCTTTAGTATTCAAGTTCAGAATTTTTGTTATGATCCATGACTCTTTCTTCATATGAACTTTAGAAAGTTTTAATAGGCTCCAAAATTACTCCCATTAGAATTTTGATTGGAATTATGCTTAAAATATAAATTAGCTTGGAAATAAGTGGTTTTTACCTTGTAAATACTTTCCTATTCATGCATTTGTTATAGTTTCTTATTTCTTTTTACAGCTTTTTATCATTTTCTTTACATAATTATTCATAAGTAGCTTATTAATTTTGCTATTACTGCTATAGTGATTCAAGATCACCGATGCTATTGGGAGTTGCATTCATTTATTTTGAAAATTTATTTTCTGTTTATAGCTATGATATGGAAAGTCATTGTTACAAATTTACCTCACATCCTAAGACTTTTCTTGAGTCATTTTATTAATTTTAATAGAATGTTTTATAGTTTTTTAGTTAATATGAAGATTATGTTGAGAATAATCTCATTGTCAGCTAAATTTTACTTTGTCTTTACATTAAGGGATGGGAATTAGAAACTAAAATAAGATTTTTGAAAACCCGTTTTTGAAGGTAGAATTAAATTTCACATCTATTCTAGAGACAGTTAATTATTTTATATACTAATAGCTATGTATATCATATGTGAAGCAAGCTTTTTTTTTTGAGATGTTTTTGAGATTTAATATCAGAGCAGTGCAAGGCTGTATTGTAATCTGGAAGACTCACGTTTGGACAGAACAATGTATTGAAAATATTCTCAAATATTTAATTCTCTGCATTGGTACTAATTAGTGGTTATATTCTATGTGTATTTAGATATTTGGACTATTAGTTTCTATTAATACTACAAGCCACTCACAAAAAGCTAGGAAAGCAAAACCAGGCAAGTCAATATAAAGGGTTGAACTTCTGGGTCAACAAAATCGGTAGGTTACATGTTGTACATGTCTATATTGATTTAATGAAACCTCGTAGAAATCTCCTTTTTACTCCCCACAAAAAGAAATCACCAGGTCCACTTTTCCTCTTCAATATCTCTGAAATCTATCCCTCCCTATCCTTACCACCACTGCTTTAAATTAGGTCTTGATCATCTCCTCCTAAAGCTTTGTAATAGCCCCCAAATTAATCTCTCTAAAGTCTTCCTCCTCCAAGCTCTATTTCTCACAGCTACTCACTATTCCATCTAAAACACAAACTTGATCATCTTGCTCCCTTGCGTGAAATCTTTATAGCTCCAGGGAGCCTAGGTGGCTCAGTCAGTTAAGCCACCAACTGGATTTCAGTTCAGGTGATCTTGTGGGTCATGGGATCAAGCCCTGCGTCCGGCACCATGGTCACGGGAAGTCTGCTTGGGCTTCTCTCCCTCTCCCTCTCTGCCCCTCCCTGGCCCCCACACTCACTCATTTTCTCTCTAAAATGAGTAAACAATCTTTAAGAAAAAAAAATACAGCATCTCTTGAAAATCAAGGTCTAATCCTTAACATGGTCTACACAGCCTTCCAAAATAGGCAGCCTGGTCTAGTCGTTATGAGAATGAGTCCTAGAACCAAATGCTTGTGCTGAAGACAGTTTCTGCTTCTGTTAGCTGTGTGGCCTTATCTAAATATTTACAGCAGTCTATAAACTGGGTAGCTTTTATTTATATTATATGATTCCTCCTTCATTTCCTGTATTTACTTCCTGACTGCTTTGCAGTTACCCCATGGCATTTTCCAGTTTTGTTTCTCTGTTTGTTTTTTAACTGCTGGATCTTTCAAGGGATGAATGTGTGAGTTTTTCAGAACTGATGAGGACCTTCATATCAAACAATTTTCTGACAGACACAGCATGCTCTCTCCCTGATCTTTTCTCAACTCCATTCCATCAGCTCCTGCCTTTGGCCTAATATCCCCAATCCTCTCTCTGATGGGAGATCTTCACCTGGACTCACCCAGACTGTCTGGAAACAACAAAAAGGCACTTCAAGCCCAGCTTTCTTTCATGGGGCAATATGGGAAAGGCAAATAACGAGCTTTGAATTTGGAAACATGCCTGTCACACCAGGACACTGGGGTAGAAGGAGGCAGGATGTGATTGATGAAAATATCATTTAGAGCCACAAACCGAATGGATAGAGGAACAAAAGAAGGCACCAATTTTGATAACATAAGGTGGAGCCCAATAAAGTCTAGTCCAATTTTTTTTAAGATTTTACTTATTTATTTGTCAGAAAGAAAATGCAAGAGTGCACCCATGGGGTAAGTGAGAGGGAGAGGGAGAAGCAGGCTCCCTGCTGAGCAAGGAGCCCAAAACGAGACTCAATCTCAGGACCCTGGGATCATGACCTGAACTAAAGGCAGATACTTAACTAACTGAGCCACTTAGGCATCCAAATTCTAATTTTTAAAATATTCTATATTTTAATTCTAATCAGTAATGTTTAATCCAACTTAATATCCAGAAATTGTTCAAAATAAAGTTTTACATTTTCAACTTAAAGACAAACTTTTATGACCTAATTAAGGTATAATGATCTACTTGCTCATGTTTTGTGAAGGTGATGATAAGTGTTAAATAAGGCTTTTGATTGGCATTAACTCTGTGGGATGTTTGTTTAAAGTGACCACACACTTTGGTGGGTTTGGGTAAATACTGGTTCTTGCTACATGATGAAAGTTGACAAGGTATAGCACCATAGGGGAGATAAAATGAATCTGAAAGACTCAGGCTCACATAATTCGGTTGGTCCTTCTGCATCATAAACTTATTCTTTGGACTTGCACAATTATCCGGTTTATATTTGATATATTTCATCATCACTATGTGAGGTGTTGCCCTTGCTCTGTGTGCTCTATGCGTAAAGTTATCTCAAGGGCTTGTTTAGACACTGTGGGTCATATGAGAGTACATTGACCTCTGTAGATCCACACTGCAAGGTAGACTCATTACCTCTGCAGTATCAAGAGGTGTGCAGTCTATTTAAGTGATAAGAGCAAGACACTGTCATCCACAGTATGTACAACAGAGTACAATGCTTAGTCTTCGGTGGATTAAAAGAAAGATAAGAGGATGAATTACAGTTTTGTTCAAGTGTTAGAATAAAGCAACTACCTCATACACCTAACGGCAATGACTAATTACACCAAAGTACTTTATGCAAAGTCTACCTGAATAAAAATAACTATAGCAAACTTATGACTTTTCCACATAATTGGTAAATTATTTTTATCTTTTGTGTTTAAAACTCAATTGATGGTTTTCATTTTCTCTTTTTTTAATTGTGTTATGTTAGTCACCATAAAATACATCATTAGTTTTTTATACAGTGTTCCAAGATTCATTGTTTATGTACAACACCCAGTGCTCCATGCAATTCATTTTCTTTAGTAGCAACTGAATGACTAGCTTCATGCTTTCTCCTGTTCTGAAACTATTTTTTCAAACACTTACTTTGAAAGCCACTCTGGTTCTATCAGGCTAAAAAAAATTAGATATCTTAAGAAAAAGCATGATAAAGTGTTTTATTTTCCCCAAATTAAGCATACCTGGTGTGATTTAAAGCCGACTCTGTAGTTTTCAGCCCCCATATTAAAAACAATTTAGAGGGGCTCCTGGGTGACTCAGTTGGTTAAGCATCTGTCTTTGGCTCAGGTCATGATCCCAGAGTCCTGGGATCCAGCCCTGCATCAGGCTTCCTGCTGGGCAGTGTAGTCTGCTTCTCCCTCCACCCCTGCTTGTGTTCTCTCTCTCACTCACTCTCTCTCTCTCAAATAAATAAATTAATAATTTTTTTTTTAGATTTTATCTATTTATTTGTCAGAAAGAGAGAGAGAGAGGGCGCGGCAGCAGGCAGAGGGAGAAGCAGACTTCCTGCTGAACAGGGAGTCTAATGTGGGACTCGATCCCAGGACTCCGGGATCATGACCTGAGCCAAAAGCAGACACTTAATCAACTGAGCCTCCCAGGCATCCCAAATTAATAAAATCTTTAAAAAAATAAAAATAAACAAAAACCATAAATAAAACCATTTAGAACGGTGAGAGATATATGAGAACATGAGAAAATCTTATGTCACATTTGCATTATTGACAAGGCTGAAGGAAAGTTGGTTTTGAATAAAGTATAATGGTTAAAGAACAATTTAACAATAAAAGTTATTGTTATTACTCTCTTTTTGGCAGATAAAATGAAATCTTGGTAATTAATAATACATTTACAATTTGAAAATTATTCCTATAAATAAAATAAGAAAAAAGAACCAGGTTGCATTTTTTGGTACACTTACTGAATGACAGATAACTATAAATATTTTGATAAACAACATGACATAATTGGTAAAATATATAAAATGTACAGTCTCTAGAACCAGATCATAGGTTCAAATTTAAATACACTTAAACTAGTCATGGGACTTTGATTGAGTTTTTTTTTTTTGCCAATTTTTGGCAAAAATTTGCCAATTTTTCTGTCCATGAAAGGTGAGTAATAATAGTACCTACCTTACAGGGTGTTATGTGAGGAGGGGGAGGGAGGAGTCCCCAAGACCACCTTCAGGCTTGATGATTTGCTGGAAGAACTCCCAAGATTCAAAAAAACCATTAACTCCCAGTCATAATTTATTGCAGAGAAAGGAAACAGATTATGATCAGCAAAGGGGAAGCAAAGTCCCTCTGCCAACTTCCAGGTGTTCCTTCCCAGTGGAATCCCATGGGGATGAGTTTCATTCTCCCAGAAACAATGTGTGATAAATTGTGTGGTGTGTGGTCTGTCAGGGAAGAAGGTCAGCCAAGCTTTGGTCACTAGAGTTTTAATGGGGGTCAGTCATATAGTTTCATTAGGGGTCAGTCACTAAGCATGCAGTACCCTATGACTAACCTCAGCTACTCAGGCTTTAGCCTCCCTTTTCCCCAAGGGAAAACAGGTGTTCACCATAAATGTATCTGGTCAAACTGAAAGAACATAGGCCAAGGCACAGGCATACAAAAACTCTCTTATCAGGCCGGCTATTTCAAGAGCTCAGAGGTTATCTTTCAGGACCTGGCCAAAGGCCAGTCTTGTAAACAGGCTTTTCATTGGAATGTGCAGTGCATTGGAATGTGCATTGAGTAACTTGGGCCTGTGTTAACCCTTGCCTCACCAGTGGTGATGAGGAATAAATGAATTAATACATGCAACCTAGAATAGCACCTGGTTTGTGTAAGCAAATAAATAAGGGTCAGCTATAATTCTTCCCCATAGAGTGGCTGGGTTATGGACATTGGGAAGGGCATGGGCTATTATGAGTGCTGTGAAATGTGTAAGCCTGCTGATTCACAGACCTGTACCCCTCGGGCAAATAATACATCATATGTTAATAAAAATAATTTTAAAAAGAAGAATATAAATAAGAAATAGCTACGTCCCATGATTTTGTGATGGTAAGTCTTCAAGTTTGGAATGATGGGTATTAGGAACATATGAAATATTTTAGCTAGGTCTGCATTAGTAAGAGAAGCTCCCAGTGGACACCACAATCTAACATTTTGTCCTTTGTCCTTTACAGAGCTCTAAAGTTAGCAAAGCAATAATCGAATTGCAGAGCTATTTGAGGAATACAACAGTAAAGCAGGTACAAGAATGATTCTCAGTAATTAATTAACACATAATACTCATTTAGATTGATGAATAATTCAATCTTAGAGTCTTTACATTTTAAATATTTTACAATATTTTACAAAATTGCTAGTTTTACAAAAATGCTACTTTGGTGTCTTAGAATATGTGTGACTGTATGTTATAGATGGCTGACCATATCCTAAAGAGGAATTGATTTCTAGGTATACACTAAATTAATCTTGAGAGTTTCAGGGGGGCCAGGCCTAGATAGAAATGTGAAGGAATTAAATAATAATAATATTTTTTATTAAATTAACACATATTCATTAAAGGCCTGTTATATGGCAAATACCCATCTGTAAGGTAATTGGTGATTTTATAGAATTGAACAAAATAGCATAGTCCATTGCTGCCCTTAAGGTGCTTACAGTCTTGTGGAGGTGACATGAAATAAATGAGCAAATATCAACGTATGAATAAAAACTGTGATAAGTACTATGAAGAGAAATAGTAGTTTGTGGGAGAAAGTACTAGGAGACAAGGAGGGAATCTATTGAGGACTGGCTAAACAGAGTATTTCTCTGGAAAATAATATTTTTTTAAAGATTTTATTTATTTTGCCAGAGATAGAGAGAGTACACACAAGCAGGCAGAGAGGCAGGCAGAGGCAGCGAGAGAAGCAGGCTTCCTGCTGAGCAAGGAGCCCGATGTGGGACTCGATCCCAGGATGCTGGGATCATGACCCAAGCCGAAGGCAGCGGCTCAACCAACTGAGCCACCCAGGCATCCCAGAAAATAATATTTTTTAAAGATTTTATTTATTCATTTGATAGACAGAGATCACAAGTAGGCAGAGAAGAAGACAGAGAGAGGAGGAAGCAGGCAGAGAGAGAGGAGGTTGTGGGGCTCGATCCCAGGACCCTGGGATCATGACCTGAGCCAAAGGCAGAGGCTTAACATTAGACAGTGTTTCCAAAGGTTCTTTCTTGGAAATATGTATTTTTAGAGGTTCCTTACACTTCTGAGGCTGGCCTGCCTTTTAGGTAATTTGACCTATTCAGTGGCTATGCACATTAAATTATAATAGATAATTTACTAATTTACTAGAATCTAGATAATTCAAGCTAGAAAAAAAAATCTGTTTTGCTTCAATGGTTTAGGTTTATCAGACAGAAGATTTTTCTTGACCTGAATTATATGGTTAATTGTTTCAAATCCTGACTATAATTTTCATGTGAAAATAATATGGAGTAAGGTCTTACTAAATAATTCTCTTTATCGGTATTAGTAATATTTGTTCTCTTAAATCAGGCAAAGGAAAACCATAAAAAAGTGTTTGCATCTCAGCTGCTGGGAACCTTATTCCTTTCCATTGAAAATATCCTATTCTCCTTGATTTGTTCTCATAATTTAAAAAAGTCTTGGGCACCTTGGTGGCTCAGTGGGTTAAGCCTCTGTTTTCAGCTCAGGTCATGATCTCAGGGTCCTGGGATTGAGCCCTGCATCAGGCTCTCTGCTCAACGGGGAGCCTGCTTCCCCCTCCCCCCCTCCCCCCACCTGCCTCTCTGCCCACTTGTGATCTCTCTCTCTCTCTCTCTCTATCAAATAAATAAATAAAATCTTTAAAAAAAAGTCTTAAAATGAGGAAAATGACTTGGGGTAGTGCCTACATTAGCACCTAAGAATGACTTGATTTTGTATAAAGTGGGGAGATTTTGTATTTATAATAATAAAAGTGTCAAGGAATCAGAATATTAGAGTTAACTTACACTTATTCCAGAAGAGAGGTGCTGAGAAGCATCTGCATTGGAAAGGGCATTGACTTTTTAAAATCAATTCAGCATTTTTCATTTCAGTTAACTTAAGACAATAATTTCAGTTATTCTTAAGACAATAAGAAAAATACATGAAGAATTCCCTAGAATTTTTTAACTTAGAACAAAAGGCCTTGTTTCATTCCCAGAAAGACAAGAGACAGCTGTCCTTTAATTATAGCTCTCGCCATTCGCTTTCTACTAGAGATGTCTCAAATTTGGAATCTAATTAGAAATCTTAATTGAAATGGCAGGGAAAAAAGAGAAAGAGAAAAAGAAAAAGAAAAGAAAGAAAAAGATCAACATGAAAACATGGAAGTAGGGATAAAAATAGAAATTGATAATATCTTAGCCAGATTGAATGAGTCGGCCTCTGGGGAACATGTTATCTGGCATGAAACTGAACTTGCTGTTTTCTCTTTCAGGAGGAATTTTCTCAACCAAATGACTAGTCTTTTCATCTTTATCAATTGTAATTTCTAGGAACTATATAGTGCTCAATGTAGAAACAATGTTTTTAAAGTTTTGAAGCCTGAGTTGAATCCCTGTTCCCTAACTTATTCCCTGTCTGACCTTGGACACATTTTCTAGCCATGTGCAATCTCAGTTTATCCATCTCTAAAATGGAATTTTAAATCCCATGCAACATGGTTTCTGTCTTAGTTGTCTTTTGACTTACACACTGAACAGTATATAGTGGCAAATCTAGATATATTAAGTTCTAGAAATGAAAGAAAGAAGAGAAAGAAGTAACAGGAAACAAAACTAAATTTGAAAATACATAAAATAATATCTAGCACAGAAGAATGCAAATACAAAACATTCAAAAAGTACTTGTTGTTTCTGTACCCTGGAGGCAAAGACTCAAAAGTAGATTCATTAATCCCTTTACTCAAACTTGTTTTTCTTATAGGTACATTGGATTCTGCTCATCAGATTGTAAATCCCAATATAAAAGCATAGTGGCATATTATTTCTGAATTACAGCACTTTGCATGCTGTTAGACATGATAGTTGCTTGATTAATATTGGTTTAATTGAGTAAAACAGTGAATTAACAGTGCCAGGAAGAGGGTAACCTGCATTGTCCTATTTCCTGGTTTACAAACACATATCTAATATCCTAAGCAAAAGCAGTTGTCCTCCCTATGAATGATTTAATTCAGTGATAATGCCCCCACTTCCTGCTGCATCTCCATGCATTCTGCTCTGATCAGATTAGCCAACTTCCTGTTGTTTATGCATATTCTACATTTGTAGCTTTTTGTCTTTGCTTTCATCACCTTTTTCAATGTTTCCTTCTTTTGTGTCTTTTGTTCTTACTTTCTTCTTTAACTGCTCTTCTCTTTTCCTTCCCTTTTATCTATCCCCACATTTTTGATGCACAAATCTCTGGAAGTCCAATTAAGTATCATCTCTGTAAAGCAGTCCCAGGTATTTCCTGAGATAACTATCTTAGCCCCCCTTTTGTTTGTCTGATTATTTGTTTTTAGGCACTGTCCTTTATTCCCCATCTGTGGAAAATAACATGGACATGGAGTCTGTGAAACTCAATTGTGTATGTTATTGGCTCTTTTCTTCCATCCTCTACTTTATTCTGTTTCCTTTTACCAAAAAACTCACCAAAGGAGTGAAGCTCTGCAAAGGTCACTGTTTGCTTCCACACTGGTGTCTAGGTTACTGCTGAGATGAATTTAAGCCATGAGTACTGGGCTGCAGTCATATCAGCTGTCTGAGTTTGGTTATAAAATTTTCTATGTAGAAACAATGTTGTCTGCAAATAGACAGCATTATTCATTTTCAATCTGTATGTCTTTTAATTCTTTTCCTTGACTTATTGCATTAGTTGACCGAATGAAATTGAAGAATGAAATTGAAGAAAACACTGGAAAGTATTAAAAAAAAAAAGTCTAAGTCTTACCTTATTCCTGATCTTAGCAGCAAAGTGTTGAGTCTTTTATAATGCATTTCTATTGATAGCTGTAGGATTTTTATAGATGCCCTTATTGGGTTAAAGTACTTTCCTTCTATTCCTAAATTCCTCAGAATTTTTTATTGTAGGGTTCTATTTTATGCATGTTGAATTTCCCCAAGTATTTTTTTCTGCATCTTTGGGATGATCAAATGTTTTTTCTTTTTTATTTTTTTGATATAATGAATTGCATTAATAGAGTTTTGAATGTTAACATAGTTTTGCATTCCTGGAAAAAAAACCCTCTGTAATGCTGGTTTGTCCTGGAAAAAAAAAAAAACAAAACCTTTTTATATACTATTGATTATATTTGTTATAGCTAAGATTTTGTTGATAATTTTTTGTGTAAGTTCATGACATATCGATCCATATATTTCTTTTCTTATAGCATCTTTACTTTTGTATCAAGATAATGTTGACCTCATAAAATGAGTTGGGAAGTGTTCTCCATTTTCTATTTTCTCAAAGAGTTTGAGATTGGATTTGAGAGTTTGAGTATAGATTTGTTAGTATTCGTTAAATCTTTAGTACAATTCACCAGGAAAGCCATATAACTGGAGTTTTATTTATAGTATTTAAATATGAATTCAATTTCTGTAATAGGTAGAGGACCATTCAGGTTATCTATTTCTTCGTGGGTGAAATTTTGTAATTTTTATTCAAGAAATTGTTCACTTTCATCTGTTACCTTTTTAAATCTTCACATTCTTCAGGATAGTTCTCTTTATTATTATTTTAAGGTCAGTGATCTATAATGATGTCCTCTCTTCCATTCCAATATTGTAATTTATAGCACCTTTTTATCTTGGCCCATCTGGCTAGAGTTTATCAATTTTATTTATCTTTTCAAAGAACCAGCTTTTGGTTTCATTGATTTTCTCAACTGTTTTAGTGTTCAATCACATTGATTTCTGCTTTTGTTTTTATTATTCTCTTTCTTCTGCTTGCTTTGAGTTTAAGATACTCCTTCTTCTTTCCTAAAATGACATTTTAGATCATAGATTTAAGACTTTTCTAATGTTAGCATTCTAAATTTCTGTCAGTACCACTTCAGTTGCATCCCATGAATTTTGATTATTTGTATTTTCACAATTACTTCTGTGACTTTCTCTTTGGCCCAGTGGTTATATAGAACTGTATTGCCTAATTCTCAAACATTTGAGTTTTCCAGATATCTTTTTGTTATTGCATTTTAGTCTAATACCATTGTGTTCTGAACACATGATTACATGATTTCAATTTTAAAAAAAAAATTGTCCCAGTTTTATGGCCTATGCCAAGAAATTGGGACTGCCTTAAGGTCAAAAGCATAAGGAAAGTGAAAAATTCACCCTCATATGGTTTGTTTCTCCATGATTTAGCTTCTTTTCACAGTTTTCCTGTTTTTTGTTTATTTTTAAAATCCTCAGGTAGCTTGCTTTTTGTGTTTACTTCTAAACAGTGGAGATACAGTGTTTCATTGCATTGGTCCATCTTTGCTAGAAACGGAATGCCCAAAAACTTTGCACATATTATATTAACTTATTTAATTCTCTCTACAATTAATTAGGTAGGTATCACCATTTTACCAATTTATGTTGAAAAAACTAAGGGATAGTATGGTTAAGGACATTGCCCAAGGTCCCAGAGTAAGTGGCAGAGACTCAACATTCTGGATCCATAATAGGTTACTTTTTTCTTTTCTTTTTCCTTTAAGATTTATTTATTTATTTTAGAGAGAGAAAGTGTGTGAGCTCAGGGAAGGGAAGAGTTGGGGAGAGAGAGAGAGAGAGAGAGAGAGAATCCAACCAGACTCCCCTCTGAGCACTGAGCCTGACACAGGGTTCCATCCCAGGACCCTGAGATCATCACCTAAGCTGAAATCAAGATGTTCAACCTGAGCAACCCAGTTGCCTCCAAAATAGGTTTCTTTACCACATTGCTGTCCAACCTCTCTCATGACAAATTACTGTAATAGTAAGTGACATGTGAAAGGGATTCAGATACCAGATACCAGACTAACAGTTAAATTATAAAAGAAAGACCACAGAACAATAACAAGAAATAGTCAAACAGAGACACATTTACTAACTTTTCAGACAAAGGATAAAGGGTGAGGAAATTCTCAAGAGTATTTTACTAAAAGGAAAAGAGCCAGGAAATGTTAAGTGCTAAAATAGGTGTGGGAGGAGGGGGGTGGGGAAGTGTGGAAATGGGGCAGAGGGTTAGAAGCAGGAGGGAGAAAAAGATGTGGAGGTGGGTGTTTTGTTGGTTACTCTACTTAAAGTCTTGAAACCAGTACTTTGGCAAACACAGAACATGAAAGGAAACTTTTCTATTGACACACTGTATTCCATATAGAAGATGCTCAATAAATGCATATCCTATGAATTCATGATTGTGGTATTTACTTCCCTTACTTCTTATACATGGGATCAAAGCAATCCTAGAAGTTGTAGGGCTTCAGTCTGAGATTGAGAAGATGGGAGAGGTAGAAGGAAAGTTTATACATGTTTTATTCAGTATTCAGGCATAAATTAATGATATACTTTTCACATAAAATTTGAGTTTGGATATCATATTGTCTTAGTGGCAATCCTTAATATACTCTAGCTGATCACAAAAGATTAATCCACATTACAAAGGGGATTTGTCAAATCAATCCATGATTTCCTTAAGTTCCATGAGATGCACTAGAGAAATGCTAGAAGAATTTGCAGGTGGAATAATGGCTTGAACCTTACTGCTCAGTCTCATTCTTTTTATAATATTCTGTCCAATTCAAGTTTAACAACTGAGTTCTCTTTTTTTTTTTTCATTACATATTGCTTGCTCTTAATTTTATTGTAGTGCAGTTTTATTGAGTAAACATTTTAATGTAGAATGTGTGATTTTGTGCATATTGGAGAGTAAGGGGCCTGCTTGCAGTGCAAGACCTGAGACTCATTATCTTTTTGCAGTAGGCAGTACAAATGAGAAAACTTAGTTATACCATATTATGTTCTTTGTAGATAACCTCAGGCACCCTGTGAACTTCTCTGGAGAGCTAAAGTGAAATTATAATTATCACATATATACGTTTATTCTTGTCTGTTATAATAAAAACAGAAGATAAAATTTTAATTAAATTCATCATCTGTCTTACTTTGAAATTTCAAATTTCAAAAGAAAATAAGCAACTAATCAACAGAAACTATAGATAATTTAGTCAATACTAATTGGAACTTGAAATGTATCCTCATAAAGAATTCAGTCAGTTCTGTGAATTAATAACTTCTGATGTCTACATTAGAAATGCCCTGCGGATATAATCAAAGTTTCAGTTTTAGTCTTGCTTAAGCACATGGTGCTTAACTGGCCTTGGGTGTTTGGATGCAACAGTGCGCATAAGGATTTGAGACATTTGATGTTGCCGTGGCAGCACTTCCTCAGAGTCCTCTTCTTCAGTACAGGTGAAAAAAAGAATCAACCTCTAGCCAAATTAAAATTCTTTCTGTATATCTCTGCTTCTTAAGATAGGCTTGAGATGGGCTTCTAGGAGTCATTATATTTGGAATATACGTTTGTTGAATAAACGTATCAGGGGAGGGACACCTGGGTGGCTCAGTGTCTGCCTACAGCTCAGGTAGTGATCCCAGGGTGCTGGGATCGAGTCCCCCGTCAGGCTCCCTTCTCCCTCTCCCACTCCCGCTGCTTGTTCTCTCTCTCTCTTTCTCTCTATCAAATAAATAAAATCTTTTTTTAAAAAAAGTACCAGGGGGAAAAAAACCTGTCATCTTAAGTGCAGACAATAAACTTCTCTATCCTTTATTTAGTTTTCCAGATCACAGAGAAGGACATTAAAAATACCCAAAATCTAGTGAACTGCTGTATAACTCTCTTGTATTATTTCTTTAAACATTTGCTGGGTGATAGCAATTTTTTCAAAGTGTCTTTGGGGCTTAAGACCAGGTTTTACAAGTTTTTGTTAAGTAAGCAAAATCTAGTATGTCACATGAGGTATTTATAGAAGAAAAAGTTTCCGTGAGATTTCTGTCTTTTCTGGAATATCCAATGAAAGTTCCTTTCCTTTGTATAACAAGTAAGAAGCAAACAAGAGTGTCACGCCCTGAAGAAAAGGTTAAAAAGCTCAGAACAAAAGACTTTGTCTCTAATCCTAGCATGGCCACTAACCGGCTGGGCCCATGGAGCTGTCCTACCTCATTTCTAGGCCTGAGTGTTACCGTTCCTTAAATGAGACAACCACTGGTTTCTTGAAGTCTCCTCAGTGTTATATTCTGTTACAACACTTTAGAGTGGTGATGGGAAAGCATATGTAACCAACCTGTTGCAAAGAGATGAATGAAATCAAATCAAGCATGTTTTGATGTCTACACTTTGTAATTCTTCAGGATGCTTTCATTGTTATGATGGACCCAGCAAAATCTAACAAATTAAATGGCAGACTATCTACATTCCCCAAGTTGGTCCAAGCACTCCCCCTCAGGACATCAGGTCGCTGTTAAAAATCTATGTAAAATATGGTGCAGAACTGGCTTGATGCTGAGTTCTCGGGAATAAAGGGGACTTGTCACAAGGATTGGCCGAGCCTCTCTTTTACGTTAAATACAGTGGACACCAACATTGTTCTTATCTTAATTTGAGACAAACAAGCAACAAGAGACTGACCTTGATTCTCTGCATTGCTGCTTTGTGTTCTGTCTTTTGGAACATCAAAATTTTGCTAGTTTTAGTGAGTGTTCATTTAATATTCATTTTGACTCAGCAATATTTCTTGACTGAGATTGCAATCTCCAAAAGGGAGCCCCGTGATTCAAAGACACAAAAGAAGAAAATGTTACCCCTTTGTTAAGTAACCAGAATGGTGGATCTGGAGAATTGGATATGTTCAAACCCTTAGAGCTTTATTTAGAGCTTCAATTATTTATTAAATTATTCAATTTTATTTATTTAGAGCTTCAATTATTTAGAATTTTTTTTTTTTATTCTTGATTTTTTTTTCATGGCAGCTTGTCCACTGAAAGTATATTCACACCAGGGCCAAGTAAAAGTTATAGAGATGAGTATGTCTCAATGAGATAGAATGTTATAAACAGAAGTATAAAAATACCTACCATTGTGCATTATTTCATTTTGTTTTGCTTTGTTTTGTTCTTTCCCGGGGATTCTGGAACTTAGGCATTAAAGGCTATATTGATATGTTATAGTTTTTCCAGAGGTTTCTATTTTAGGAAAGAAAATAATATAAATAAAAATATAGATAAATGTCTCCTAGACCTTCCTCCAATTTCTCTACATTTGCCCTAGTATCTTTTTAAAATGATAATAAAATTTTGAGGATTTTTGTATGATAAAATTAAAAAATGATGGCAGATAGAATAAAGAAAGGACTCTGGAATTAGAAATTCAAATTTACTTTCTTGTTTCTCCAATTCCAAATTTAATTTCTCATTTCTCCAATTTCTCCAAATTTACTTTCTTGTTTCTCCAATTAAGTGAAGCAAATTACTTTTTAACCTTCAGTTCTTCACCTATAAAGCTGGAGTTACAGCTTAAATCTGTTGTGAAGATTAATGTTATGTATATAATGTGAAAAAAACAGAGCATGGCACATAATATATACTCAGAAAAGGCACATAAATACTCAGAAAATTGTGACTGCTATTGACTAAAATGAATTTCAAAAGCAGTGGTAGATGTGAACATTAGTAGAACCTCCTTTGATATGGTATTTACAAGAAAAGAAAAGGAAGGGTACCACACTAGTCAATTGTATTTTATTAAATCCACCCCCCCCAGTTTCATGTGTCACTATAGTTTGAATCAATGTATATCCTAAGACCCTCCAGTCCAGACATGTTCAGTAAATTGCTGCACTCTAGATGATCCTGCTTTTGCTGACATTAAGACACTAGTTCTTATTGTGAGCTACATGAGACATGTCCTAGCCAGCCTCCAACACTTTCCAAAGTGTGGCATACAGTGACCTGGATCTGTTTAGCTAGGTATTTAACAGAGGTGCTTTGGTCTGATCTTGCCAAGAGTCCAGCAGCTGAGCTAAGGCTGGAGAAAGCAAAGATCAAAAGAAGAAAGTGTGGGTATCATCAAGGTTGGGTTAGGGCTAGTCAGTGGAAAAAGTCTAATACAAAGAGGCCAACAAATAGGGTAATAAAACTGTAGGTGGGTGTCAAGGGCCCCGGGAAGACAGTCCAGATTATAAAATTCTGGGTAGAAATTAAAGTGCTATAGGAAGTTCGTAAGCCAGTGGTTGGAGAGACTGAAGCCCAAGCCAGGTTCCATGATAGCTCTTGACATCAGACTAGAAATTCCATTAAGTGATATGGGCCTTTAGCCCATGTTGGCTCTTTATTTGGCGGAATCCCATATTCACTTCTCCCAGTTTATGAGCATGGATTCTAGGTAGTCTTCTGTGTCTTAAAATGGTGCTTCTCGTGCTTCAATGTAGATGGAAATCCTCTATGCCATAATGCAGTTTCTAATTTAGCACATCTGGGATCTGGCTCAAGGTTCTGCACATCTAATAGACTTCCAGGTAATACATATTGCTGGTCTAGGGACCACATCTTGAGTGGCAAAACCTTAAAATGTTTGTTGCTCTTCAGTCTGTCAGCGCTACTTCCTTGTGATAAAGATGAGGAGAACATTGCTGACTAACTCAACACTTAGCCCCAGAAGCTGGACTTTTGATCAATCTGGAGCCCTGACAACTCTCATCTTTATTCTCCTTGTGACAAAGAAGGCTCATATTGAATTTAATATTGGTAGCAAAATCATATGGATGATGTGGAGAATTAAATTGTCTACTGACACAGTTGGTTTTCCCAGGCAGAAATGTTGCCCCTGAATGTTACTACGTGGCTCTAACAGCAGTTATCTTCTGCCTAGTCAAGGGCCTCGTGAGTTAGGAAGGAAGGTCTTGACCTTAAATACATGCCTGATTTTTTTTTCAGGTGAAATATCAAATTTGCCAATTTATGTCATTTTTTCGCAAAAGGAACCTTTTATCTGAAACCATTTTTTTTTCAATTCTTCTATTCCTTTCAAATGATGTAAATTAGAATAAATTCCTGTTACTGAGAATAGGGGTCTGGTTGCAGAACTTTGAATATCATTATACTACAAAGATGGTAGCCTTTAAAGTACCCTGACATTTCCAATGAGGAAAAAGAATCTGAGTAGGTAGAGGTGAATCCCCATCTGCATCATATACCTGGTTTTACCTCTTCTTACAAAGCATTTGGCTGATCCTTACAAGCCTTGTCCATCATCTTGTAAATTTCAGGAGTGTAGAGTGTAAAGTGATCTGGCATTGTGAAATATATCTGGTTTATCAGAATGTCCTGGCTTCAGAACTTTTGGGACACTGGCATGAAGTGAACACATTTAGTGGGTTAATTACTGAAAGGCTATACCATCACCATAATAGAGCATTGCTATTCTGTTTATTTTTGAAATGGATAGAAATAATCATTTATTCAACATTTTATATCAAAGCACTGTTTGGAAACCAAACAAAAGCCACAGGTACATAGTGACAGCAACCCTCCAACACTGCCTGCCTGGACCTCAGCCTGAACAGGCTAGGGTACATCTTTAACCAGAGGTACACTTAGAACCTGAGCACAGCCCATCATATGATGCTTTACATCCCGGTCATCCTGGGATGCACCTAGACCACAAGCACCGCACGCCCAGTGTCCTTTGTCCCTTGTGTCATCCTTATTTTGCTGTGGGCTTAGTTGGCCATGGCTCAATCTTCCCCTGATCTTCTCACTTTTAAAATGTCACATAACATCCTTGGGGTCTTCTGTTCCTATGAAAAAAAGTTTCTTTCACCTTCTACCTCTTCAGAAAATGTTTCCTTAGTCTCTTGGTCTTAATGGAAACCCGATTTTCTGGGGTTTCCTTCTTCCAGGCTGCCTGCTCTAATATAGACTGGCCATATACTACAGAGACTGGAGGCGGGGCTGCTATCTTCCTAGTAGTCACAAGAGGCCCTTTAAGCTGTTAGGACCTTGTTTAAGATGGTGGATGTCTAGCTGTACCACACCTCTACCCCTATTTACTGTGCTCTTTGGCCAAATTCCTGCTTTCTTCAGATTTTCCTGGTAGACACAGCCTTCCCCTCATTCCTAATCCTACCTTCTATCCTCCTGGGAGATTTCAGTTTCCGTGGAGATAACCCACGGAACACTCAGGACGCACAGCTTTTTCTTCCTCCTAGTGCTAGTGCCCAACAATACCACACAATTTCTGCGACTCATTTATGCCCGTGGCAGTCCCCTGGACTTCTCATCACTCAGACCTGAATTATTCTCTCATCTTCCGGTATGTTACATCCTCCCCTTTAATGATTCCCAATCCAATCTAAAAGCGGTTTGGTCAGACTTGTATTATTATATTCCTGGTTGCACTCTTCTCTCGCTGCATCAGCAGACCAAACCCCCACACCATCGACTAAACTACCCTTCTCCATGAGACTGCTGAGCACTGTTGGAGAAGGCCACAGAGATAGTCAGGCTGAGACCTCTGCAGATCTGCGGTCTCTAGGCCCTGCTGGACCCATAAGTCTGCCCCCATTGTTCCCTCATCTGGTATTCTCAAAGGCAAACCCAAACTCCACCTTTCTTTTCCAAGCTCCTACCCAACTTCCTTCCACTTCCTTTCAACACATGACTTTGCCTTTTTAGTTAATTAAATTTACAATGAGAATTTAGGACATACCAGGGATATAAAGAAAAATATAGAAAATACTTCTTACCTATTACTCAGTTTAATGAATCTTTCCCAATACTATTAAGTTTCTTCTGTTCCCCTTTCTGATCACATCCCTCACACTCATCCTCCCAAACATCTTAAAGATTCTGCTTTTAGTGTTTATCATGCAAATCTCTGTGACTGTACTTCATGTGTATGTATCCCTAACAACATAGAACTAGAGTACCATTTTACATGTTTTAAAATTTTCTGTAAGTACAATCATAGCCCTCCCTGTGTCTTCCTGCCCCTCCTCATTCTTTCTCCTCTTTTCTTTATACTTTGTGAAGTTAATCAATGTTGATATATGAAATGAAGATCCATTTTGTATAAAATGAATAGGTTACAATGTATTTGTCCAATTTCCTATGGACATTTAGGCATAAGGGCATTTGATGGGCATTTAGCCTGTTTCAATATTTTTTAATTGAAGTTGATTTAACATGAAAATTCCTTTGTCTTCTGGTATGCATTTTGAAGAATTTTTCTAGAATATAACCTTAGAAGTAGAATTGCTTTTCAGCTTATATCATTGATCTGAGAACTTCTAACATAAGCATTTAATCCTATAAATTTCCCTCTAAGTACATTTTGATATGTAGTGTGACTGGTTTTGATATAAATGTACACATTTTTTTTTTTAGTTTGTTAAGGTCTGTTTTACAACCTAGGATATAACCTTAGTAAATATTCCATGTGTACTTTGAAACAAAATGTATATTCTGTTGTTGAATGAGATTTGTAGTAACTGTCAATTAGGTCAAGTTGTTGGTAGTGTTATTTAAGTATTATATACCCTCACTGATTTTTTGTCTACTTGTTCAGTCCATTGTTGAGAAAAGAATGTTGGTGTCTCTGAGTATATCATTGTGTATTTATTGATTTCTCCTTTCAATTATTTACGTTTTTGCTTCATATATTATGAAGTTCTGTTAGGTGCATTTACCTTTAAGATTGTTACATCTTCTTAGTGAATAACCATGTTATCATTATATAATGCTGATATTCTTTACATGAAATCTATTTTATTTGGTATTAATATAGTCACTGCAATTTTCTTTTGATTAGTGATTCCATGATATAATTTTGTCAATGCTCTTACTTATAACCTATCCATGTCATTGTATTTAATTATAAATATGAAGCATATAATCAGTTTTTTTAAATCCAAGCTGATAATCTTCTCTTTCTTTTAATTGGGGTGTGTGTGTGTGTGTGTGTGTTTGTGTGTCTATGTGTGTGTAGCCTACATTTAATGTTATTATTGATGTGGTTTGATTAAAAACAAACCTTTTACTATGTATCCTCTATCTATTCCATCTGTTTTTGTTCTTTTCCTCTGCTTTTAAATTTATTTTGTATTTTTTGTTATTCCATTTTACCTCCATGATTGGCTTATTATTTATACTTATTTTTAGAAGTTACTCGTAATTACTCCCAAAATTACCATAAATGTTTTTATCAATTAGTCTACCTTCAAATATTTCAGTGATATAATTGCATACTATACTTCTAGTGTGAGAACTATACAATAACTCCTCATTCATCCCTGTCATTCTTTCTTGCTATTGTTATATATTTTTTTTCTACATGTCATAAACATTTAATACATCGCTACTATTTTTGCTTTAGGCCAGTGGTTAGCAAACTCTGGTCTGTAGACCAAATCCTGAATATTAATTACTTTTACAAATGAAATACTGTACACAATCACACCTCTTTGTTTATGTATTGTCCACGGTTGTTTTTACAGAGTTGAATGGTTGCGACAGAAACTGAGTATTCCAAAAAGCCTGAAGTATTTACTATCTATCTTTCACAGGAGTGTGCCAGCCTCTGCCTTAGGCAATTATCTTTTATAGTCACTAGTCAGAAAAGATGAAATTAACATCTACTTTCATTTATACCATTTGTAGCGCTCTCCATTTCTTTCGTATCTAAGGGATACAAAAGCGATCTAAGTATCTGTTATGTCTTGCTTGAAGAGCTTCCTTTGGTATTTCTTGCAGTGCAGCTCCGATGATAATGAATTTGTCAGTTTTTAATTTGTCTGGATAAAAGTCTTTATCCCTCTTAATTTTTACAAGTTATTTCTACTTCTAAAAAATTTGGAGTTGATGTTTTTCTTGTTTCAGAACTTTCAATGTCACCTATGTACTAACAAGAAATCCAAAATATTTTCTTAGTTTTGTTACTCTGTGTGTAATTTGCATTTTGTTTTGCTTTGGTTGCCTTAAAATTTTCTCTTTATTTTCATTTTTCAGTAGCTTGAATACAATATAGATAGAATTTTTTGTTTGATTTGCTTATTTGTTTATTGGGGTATGTGTATGTCATTACTCTAGTATTTTCTGTACTTCTTAGATTGGTGTGTTGATATTTAAGATTTTTGGAAAATCTTGGGCCATAGTCTCTTCAAATACCTATCATGTCTTTTTCTTTCTTCTGAGATTCAAATTATACATACATTTTTGTCTAGCATTGTGTCATAGCTCTTGAATGCTCTCATGCCTTTTCACTTCTTTCTTTTGTGTTTCAGTCTGGGTAATTTCTATTAGTCTCTTTTCAAGTTCACTGATTATTTCCTTAATGGTATCATTTCTGCTAAGTAGATTGTTAAAGCCATTCTTGCCATTCTTTATCTTTGTTTTTGTTTTATATCCCTAGGATTTGCATTTGATCATTTCCAATAGTTTCTATCTCTGCTAAAAGTCTCCATCTGATCATGCAAGTTATCCATATTTTTTTAAAGATTTTATTTATTTATTTGACAGAGAGAGAGAGAGAGATCACAAGTAGGCAGAGAGGCAGGCAGAGAGAGGGGGAAACAGGCTCCCTGCTGAGCAGAGAGCCAGATGCGGGACTCGATCCCAGGACCCTGAGATCATGACCTGAGCCAAAGGCAGAGGCTTAACCCACTGAGCCACCCAGGCGCCCCATCCACATTTTCCATTAGCGTCTTTGGTATATGCTATTTCTAATAGTTCCAACGTTGGGGCCGTATATGAATCTGGTTCTCTTGATTGCCTTTTTTTTTCTCCTTTTCTGTTGACTATTTTTCTTTGTCTTCATCTTCATCTTTGTGTTCATCTTCTTTGTGTGGTGTATAGGATAATACAGTCTGAAATAAATAGTACTTATGCCGGGAAGTGGGAATTTCTCTTTTTCTACTAAGTCTTTAATTTGAGTAAACCTAGTCAGTAAGTGACCTGGGTTTGGGTTTTGTTGTTGGTATGGCTACCTTCAGTGCATCACCAGTTTTGAATTACTCAAGCACTCATTTGTACTTAGAGTGGCATTTGAGTGGTTGGAAACTTTGTTCTCTCCTCTCCACTCCAGGCTTTTCCTCATAGCTTCTACCTAACAGAGCTTTGGTGTCCATGCTTTTATGCCTCCCCTGGTGGTAGGCTGCTACCACTAGTTCTCCAGTGTTTGCTGGACTGGTAGTTGGGATTAGAGACATTCTCTGTTGTACTATTTCAGCCTTGACTTTAGGGAAAATCTGTATTCTTGGGTCTTGGGGATAAGGCTCTCTCAGTGGTCCTGTCCTTCTCTTAGCAATAGAGTATCAGAGGGTCTCTGATCTCTCTGCAGCTCTCTTGATCGCCATGAATCTTCACCTGTGCCCTGATGACAACAGTCTGCAGTTTTTGTTCTACAGGGAGGAGGATCCAAGTGGTGTGTCTTCAGAGACTGCCGGCTTCCCTCTCACAGGCTTGAATCACCAAGGGATGCTTTATCCAGATGCCCGATTTGTTTCCAGTCTTTCTCCTGAGCATCTGGTGAGGATAAAGAAAAGTCTGTTAGTGAATGCAGACTACCCTTAAGTTTATGGCTTCAGGTATCTGGACTTTCATAATAGCCCACTCTTGACTTTCAGTAAGTCATTAAATATTCTGGCTGAATTCGCATGACCAGCTCATGTGAGGCCTGACATCTCTTCCTTCTGTGGAGGGAAGCTCTGTTCCATGAAGGCATTTACTTTTTCTTAGATATCAGGCTAGTTGGTTCCTCTGAGACTTCTGCTCTCAGAGTAGTTAAGGAAAAGTTGTGATTTTTATATATTCAGCTTTTTCTTGAGTTAATAGTGGGAATAATAGTCTTTACATTTTTGTATATTCTAAACTGAAGCTGAAATTTCTGGATTACAAATAAATTTCCCTAGTATATAATTTGTTACCTCACTTTTTATGGTATCTTTTACTTATAGAATTTTTTATTTTAATGTAGTCAAATTTATTAATATTTCCTTTATATACTGTGCTTCTGAAGTCAGGTTGAGAAATTTTTTGCATTCCATAATTCATAAACATGCCTTACTTTTGAATGGGAAAAATTTAGGGCATTGGGAAGAATATCCTCAAGTTTCTGTTCATACTTTTCAAATCATTCCTCATTTTATCTTCACTTCCCCCCCTTCCTCTCATTACAGCAGATTATATAACCTAATTTTTTCTTGCCCCATCAATCATTTCCCTTTATCCTTAATCTTCAATTTCTCTTTTTGTGTGTCTGGCCATGTCCTTTCAGCATTTATGTATGCTCAAGTATCCCCATTCTTTTTAAGAAAAGCCATCGTTTTTTTTCTGTATTATTTTATTTTCTCCAGTTTTATTGAGAGATAATTGACCTACATCATTGTATAAGTTTAAGGTGTAGAGCATGATGGTTTGATTTCTATATATTGTGAAACAATTACCATGGTAGACCTAACATCCATCTTCTCATATAGATACAATAAAAATAAAATAAGAAAAAAAGAAAAGAAACTTTCTCCTTATAATGAGAACTCGTAGGATTTACTCTTAACAGCTTTCCTATATATTGTGTATCAGTTTTAGCTGTAGTCATCATGCTGTACATTATCTCCCTGTACTTATTTATCTAATAACTAGAAGTCTTTACTTCCTGACCACCTTCCCCCAATTTCATGACCCCTACCCTCTGCCTCTAGTCACTGCAAATCTGATCTTTTTCTCTATGAGTGTGTGTGTGTGTGTGTGTGTGTGTGTGTGTGTGTGTTGTTTGGATTCCAGATATATATGAGATCATATAGTATTTGTCTTTCACTGACATTTCACTTACAATGCTTTCAAGGTCAATCCACATCATCACAAATGATAGGATCGTCTTTTTTGTGACTGAATAACATTCTATTGTATATATTATTCCATAATTTCTTTATTTATTTATCTGTCTATGGACACTTATGTTGTTTCCCTGTCTTGGCTACTGTAATAATGTTGCTATGAATATGAAGGTGCAGGTGTCTTTTTCAGATAGTGTTTTTATTTTCTTTGGATACATTTCAGAAAGTTGAATTGCTAGATCGTATGGTAATTCTATTTTTTTTTTAATTGAGGTTCCTCCATACTGGTTTCCATTGTGGCTATCCCAATTTACATTCCCACCAACCGTTCCCACAAGGGTTCCCTTTCTCCACATTTATGGCATCACTTGTTATCTCTTACCTTTCTGATGATGGCCATTATAACAGACATGAGGTGATATCTCATTGTGGTTTTAAATTACATTTCTCTGATGACTAGTGATGTTGAGCATCTTTTCATTTACTTATTGGCCTTTTATATACCCTTTTTGGAGAAATATCTATTCAGGTCCTTTGCCCATTTTTTACATTGGATTATTATTGTTTTTTGATGTTGTATTGTATGGGATTTTTACATATTTTTAGATATTAATCCCTTTTCATATATTTGGTTCACAAATATTTTTTCCTTTTCTATAGGTTATCTTTTCACTTTATTGATGGTTTCTTCTGCTGTGCCGAGGATTTTTAGTTTGATGGAGTCCCACTCACTTATTTCTGCTTTTGTTGCTTATGCTTTAGGTGTTATATCCAAAATTCCATTACTAAGACCTACATCAAGGAGCTTTAAACCATGTGTTCTTCTAGGAGTTCCATGGTTTCTTACATTTAAGTCTTTAATAATCCATTTTATTGTGAATGGTGTAAAATAATGGTTAGGTTTTATTCATTTTCAAAATTTATTCATTTATTTGAGAGCGAGTGGGGGAAGGGGCAGAGCAAGAGAATATCTAAGCAGACTTCCTCTGAGTGTGGAGCCCAACATGGGGCTTGATCTCACAAGCCACAAGATTAGGAGCTGAAACAAATTTGAGAGTCAGAGCTTAACTGTCAGAGCCACCCAGGTGCCCCAAGTTTCATTCTTTTACATATGAATATCCAATTATCCCAGCACCATATATTGAAAAGACTGTCTTTTCCCATTGAGTATTCTTGGCTCCCTTGTCAAGTATTAGTTGACCATATATGTTTGGATTTATTTCTGGCCTTTTGATTCTGTCCCATTGGTCTATTGCTCTGTCTTTACATTACCACGCTGTTTAGATGACTATATCTTTCTAGTATAGCTTGAAATCAGAAAGTGTGACGTCTCCTACTTTGTTCTTCTTGGGATTTCTGTGACTATTTGAGGTCTTTTGTGGTTACATCTATGTTTTAGGAGTACTTTTTCTTTACTTTGGTAAAGAAAATGCCATTGGGATCTTGATAAGAATTGCATTAAATTAATAGATGACTTTTGATGATATTGATATTTTAGCAATATTAATTCCTCCAATCCATGAATATGGGGTATCTTTCCACTTATGTGTGTCTTCTTTAATTTCTTTCATCAATGTCTTATAGGTTTCATAGTAGAGAAATTTCACCTCCTTAGTTAAAGTTACTCCTAAGTATTTTATTGTTTTTGATGTTATTTTAAGCGGGATTCATTCATTCATTCATTCATTCATTCATTCATTTTTAGAAAATTCATTGTTGGGGCACCAGGGTGGCTCAGTCAGTTAAGCATCTGACTTTTTTTTTTAATTTAATTTAATTTTATTTCCTTACAGAATTCATTGTTTATGTACCACACCCATTGCTCCATGCAATACATGCCCTCCATAATACCCAACACCAGGCTCACCAACCCCCCACACACCTTCCCTCCAAAACCCTCAGTTTGTTTCTCAGAGTCTGACTCTTGATTTTGACTCAAGTCATGATCTCGTGTCCTGGGATTGAGCCCAGAGTCAGGCTCTATGATCAGCATGGACTCTACTTGTCCCTCTCCTTCTGCTCCTCCCCTAACTCTATCCCCCCCAAATAAACAACTAAATATAAACTTTTAAAAAATCAATGTTAGTATGTATAAACACTGCTGAATTTTGAATGCTAATTTTGTGTCTTGCAACTTTACTGAATTCAGTATTGATTCATTGATTAGATATAACAGCTTTTTGGTTGAGTTTTTAGTATTTTCTATTTATAAAATCATGTCATCTGCAAATAGAGAGTTTTACTTGTTCTTTTCCCATTCTGATTCCTTTTATTTCTTTTTCTTCCTGATTGCTCTAGCTAGGACTTCTAGAACTATGTTGAATGGGAGTCATGAATGTATGCAGCTTTGTCTTATTCCTGATTTTAGAGGAAAGTTTCAACATTTCCCCATTGACTATGATGTTAACTATGGGATTGTCATTTTTTGTTTTTATTGTGTTGAGATATATTCTTTCTATGACTAATTTGTTTGAGTTTTTATCATGAATGGATTTTGAATTTTGCAAATGCTTTTTCTGCACCTGTTAGATGAAATTATGTGATTCTTTCCTTTAATTCTACTAATGTGATGTATTACATTGATGGATTTGTATATGTTGAACCATCCTTGCATTCTAAGAATAGATCTTATTTGGTCATGGTGTATAATGTGCTGCTGAATTTGGTTTAGCTGATGTTTTATTGAAAATTTTTGCATCTATATTCATCATGGAAATTAGCCTGTAGTTTTTGTTTTTAGTATTGTCTCTTCTGGGTTTGGTATTGTGATAACACTGGTCTTATAAAATGAGTTTGGGAGTATTCCCTCCTCTTTAAGTTTTTAGAAGAGTTTGAGGAGGATAAAAGTGAATTCTTTAAATGTTTGGTAAAATTTGCCAGTGAAAACATCTGGTTCTGGACCTTTTTGTTGTTATTGTGGGACTTTTGAGTACTGATTCAAATTTTTTTTACTAGTAATTGGTCTATTCATATTTTTTATTCTTATTTATTCAGTCTCAGTAAATTGTATGTTTCTAAGAATCTTTTTCCATTTCTTCTTGGTTTTCCAGTTTATTGTTATACAGTTGGTCATTATGATCTCTCTCTCTTTTAAAAGATTTTATTTATTTATTTGAGAAAAAGAGAGAGAGAGAGAAGAGCATAGAGGAGGGGCAGAGGAAAAGAGAGAAGCAGACTCCCTCGAACAGAGGGCCCAATGCTGGGCTCATTCTCAGGACTCTGGGATCATGACTTGAGCCGTAGGCAGATGCTTAACTGATTGAGCCACCCAGACACTCTCATCATGATCTCTTATGGTCCTCTGAATTTGTGTCTTATCAGGTATAGTATCTCCTTTTTCATTTATAATTTTGTTAATTTGGATCCTCTCTCCTTTTTCCCTGTTAGTCTAGCTAGGAGTTTGTCAATTTGTTTACTTTTTGAAAGAACCAACTCTTAGTTAATCTTAGTTAACCAACTCTTGGTTAAACTTTTCTATTTTTTTATTTATTTCATTTGTTTCTGCTCTAATCTTTATGATTTCTTTTATTACAATAAATTTGGCTGTTTGTTCTTCTTTTCCTAGTTCTTTAAAGTACAGATTAGGTTGTTTATTTGGGATCTTTCTTGTTTCTTAATGTAGGTATTTCTGTGAACTTCTCTCTTAGAACTTCTTTTGCTGCATCTCACAAGTTCTAGTATGTTGTGTTTCCCTTTTCATTTGTCTGAAGAAACATTTTTATTTCTCCTTTAATTTTTTCTTTAATCAAGGCTGTTCATGGTAGTGTTGTTTAATTTCCATGTGTTCCAAATGTGAATTTTCCAATTTTCCTCTTGCCTTTTATTTCTAGTTTCATGATGTTTCAGTCTTAGTCTTCTTCAATTTGCTAAGACTTATTTTGTGCCCAAACACATGGTCTATCCTAAAAAATGTTCCATGTCATCTTGAGAAAAACAAATATTTTGTTATTGTTGGGTATAATGTTCTGTATATATCTGATGATTCCATTTGGTCTGTAGTATTGTCCAAATCCACTTTGCTCCTCACTGATTCTCTGTCTAGATGATCTATCCATTGCAGAGAGTGGGGTATTAAAGTCCCAAACTATTACTGTATTTTTGTTGATTTTTCTGTTTAGCTTTGTTTTTATTTTTGTTTTGTTTGTTTTTAATTTAGCTTTGTTTTACTTTGTATATTTAGATGCTACAGTATTAAGTGTATACAATTGTTGTATTTTCTTGATGTATTGATCTGTTTATCACCATATATTGATCTTCTTTGTCTCTTTTTACCATTTTTAATTTGAAGTCTTTTTTGTCTGATAGAATTATAGCTTACCCCTGCTTTATGTTGGTTATCATGTTCTTGAAATCTTTTTCCATCCCTTCATTCTCAGTCTGTCTTTAAGGCTCAAGTGAGTCTCCTTAGACAGCATATTGATAGATCTTATTTTTTAAAACCATTCAGCAATTCTGTGTTTTTTATTGGAGAATTTAATCCATTTTCATTTAAATTAATTATTAGTAAGTGAGGGCTTATTTTTGCCATTTTGGCAATAGTTTTCTAGTTGTTCTATGGTTCTGTTGTTCCTTTTATTGTTGTTGTTGTTTTATCTTGTCTTTTTTGTATTTTGTTTTTTTGGTATTTGTATGCTTTGAGTTTTTTGTCATATTCCTTTGAGTAATTACTACAGGATTTCTCCTTATGGTGGAAAATCTCAAAAGATCTTAAACTTATATTTTAAGCTTAAATTTAAAAATATATTTTAGAAAAATCTAAAATACCTTAAACTTATAACACTCTAAACTGATAACAATTTAGCTGCAATAGAGTTTTTGAATTAACATTTTTAATTCTCTTCCACCTCTCAGACTATTGCTGTTACAATTTACATGTTTGTTTGTTTGTTTTTTTAATAGTGTTCCTAATATGAGATCATTGTAGTTATGATTCTTTAAACTACGTTTTTTAACTTTCTAATTAGGACTGAAGTGAATTATACACCACTATTACCAGATTGTAGAATCTATCTATGACTCTATATTTACCATTAAATCTCTGGTGAGATTTACACTTTTTATATTTTTATGATCTAAATTAGTTTTCTTTTACCTTCTTTTTAAAAAGATTTTGTTTATTTATTTTTGTGTGAGAGAGAGAGTGCATGAATGAGGAAAGGGGACAGAGGAGACGCAGACTCCCTGCTAGGCAGGGAGCTCAAAATGGGGCTTGATCCCAGGGTTCTGGGATCATGACCTGAGCCAAAGGCAGGTGCTTAATTGACTGAGCCCCTGAGGTACCCAATATATATTTTTTAACCTTTCTTTCAAAGAACACCCTTCAGCATTTCTTGTAAGGCAGTTCTGGTGGTAATAAATACCCTCAGCTTTTTTTGTTAGTAAATTCTTTTTTCCTTCCTTTGTTTCTGAAGGATAGCTTCACCAGGTATAGAATTCTTGGTTGATAGAATTTCTTTCAATATTTTGAATATATCATTACATTCTCTCCTGTCCTGAAAAATTTCTATTGAGAAATATGCTAATAGTCTTATTCCCTTGTATGTAACTTTTCTCTTTTCTCTTGATGCTCTTAAAATTCCTTCATTGTCTTTGACTATAGACAATTTAATTATACTGTGCCTCAGTGTAACCCTATTTAAGTTTAACTTTTTAGGACCTTCTGGGCTTCATGGATCTGGATGTCCGTATCTTTTCTTTTCCCCAGATTCAGGAACTTTTCAGCCATGCTACTTCACACATGTATAACTTTTTGTCACTTTTTCTTTCTCTTCTCTTTCTGGCATTTTCATAATGTGCATATTGTTTCTTTTATTCTCTACTATAATTTATGTAGGCTTTCTTCACTCTTTTTCATTCTTTTTTTCTTTTTCCTTCTGTGACTGGTAATTTTCAAAGTCTTATCCTTCAAGTGAGTGTTGTTTTTTTTTTCTTTTTTTTTTGCATGGTCAGATTCTTTTAAAACTCTATTGAGTTATTCAGTTTGGTTATTGTATTTTTCAACTCTAAAATTTCCATTTAATTGTGGTTTTTTTGATGGTAGCTATTTCCTTATCCAACTTCTCATTTTGCTCATGCATTTTTTCTAATTTTATTTAGTTGTGTGTCTGTGCTTTCTTGTAATTCACTAAACTTCTTTAGATGATTGTTATGAAATCTTTATTTGACAGTTCATAGATCTCCATTTATTTCGGGTCAGGTATTGGAACTTTATTAATTTCTTTTGGTGATGTGGTGATGTTATATTCACCTGTTTGTGTGTGTATGTCTGTGATCTTTATGTTCTTATTAATTCTATTTGTTTATTTTAATAATTAAGCTCCTCTCCTAGACTTACAAATTTTCTTTGGTAGAGACAGCTCTTCAACAGTCAACTCAGTTTGGGTTTCTGGGTTTGTCTTCTGGTAATGTCCTTGGGCAGGTGGGGCCTGCTATTATGGTCTTTTTTGGGGAAAATTCTGAAGGGAGTGTCTGGGGTGGGTGCCACTGGCTGAAAATATTTTTATAGTATTATGGGCTTGGTTTCCTATCCAACTGAAGCTATAGGATTGGGCTCCATGCTTGCCTGGATTCTCTGGTGAGGTTTTCTAGATGGTCAGGACTGGGTTCAATATTTGATAGTGGGTAGAGCTATGAATTGACTTCCCTGGCCTGGCAGGGCAGTAGAATGGGACTCTGGACCTGTATAATTTGTTTGGGAACCTGAATCAAGCCAGAATGTGCACTGAATTCCCTGGTCAGGTGAGGTAACTAGTTTTCCTGTGCAGGTAGGGGAAGCCACAGACTGTGCTCTTGTTCAAGTGCCACTGTATATTGGGCTGTTGAATGAGCTATGTGCAGATTTCCCCATGCTCTGGTTAGGTTCCTTGGTTGGACAGACTGAAAGTTGTATTAGAGATAAGTGGGGTTACAAATTAGATTCTCTGCCCAGGAGCAGTGGGAAAAGTAGCTCTGAAGCCATAAAGCTTTTTTTGTTGTTGTTGTTCTCTTAACTCAAGACAACCCCCACCCCAAGTTTCCTGACTAAACACAACACGGCCACTAAGTTTGTTCTGCAAACTATTGGCTCTGACTGTCCACCTCTCAGCTGGAGTGCCACGGGTCCACACAGCTTCCGGGAATTGCCAGGCCTTCAGTTTGGATGGAGCTGGAAGACAACCTCTACAGTATATCTCAGCTCCCTTGACTAGGCAGTAGGAGGAGGGGCTGCTCTCTTTACTCTCGATTTCCCAAACAGGTTCTCTGGTTGAGAGGAATGGGAGCTAACCTCAGCCTTGTCTGTGAATTAATCCCCTTGTCTCTGTAGCACTGGAACACTTTATACTGGCTTTGCTCTGGGGGTGATCAGCTTTGTCTGCCAGACTCTCAGCTTGAGTACTGTAAGTCTATAAATCTTCCAGGAGGTGTCATCAGACAATATTCTTGGCTCCCTTGCTTGGGCAGAAAAGAGAAGGTACTACTGCAAGGTAGATTCAATTTCTCAGATAGGGTTTCTGGTTAAGAAGGGCTGGGAGCTACTTTCTCTTAATTTAATGACCTTGTTTACTTGAGAAACACCCATTAAATAGAGTGATGACATTGTTTCCTCAGTTGTTCTTCTCTGCTTCTCCTCCTGTCACTGCCAGTGCCTTTACCAGCTAATTTCTCTTCTCACTCCCCTGAATGGTTTTGTACCTTAAGGTTCAATCTTCAGTCATCCTTTTTTCTCACTACATGCACTTGTTTTCAGTAACTTCATGCATATCTTTGATTTCCACTATTAGTCAATGATTTCTAAAAATATACTTTTGAGCCTTAATATCTCCCTTAAAATCCAGACTCATGTCTGTTTTCTGAATTAAAACTGTTTCCTAAATATTTTAAGACATTTCAAAAACCACACTGTTAGAACTAAACTCATCATCCTTTACTAAAATCCCTCCTTCTTTATACTTCCAGATAATTTAGTAGTCCATAATTTATTGGTTTTTACCTGAAATTCCTGTCTTTCATCATCTCAATTCTAAAGTGCTTCTAATTCCATTTCTAAGGCTAGGTAATTCCATTTAATAAATAGCCCTTTACCCCATTTAATAATTTTCTCTGGAATCCAGATTCTCTTCTCTCATCATCTGTTTCTATTTTGATCTAGATTCTCTTTATTATTTTCTTTCCCTAGAATATTAAAATAATCTCCAAACAAGCTCATTACCTTATTAAGTTTCCAACTTCTAGTACATTCTCTACTTTGACATCCAGTAAACTTTCTAAAAATCAAATATAATCATGTCATTCTCTTACAATAGGTATATTTCATGTGGCCTCTTTTTGCTCTAAGAATTAAGTTTAGTCCTCTAGTTGACTTTTTAAAATATAATTGTGGGGAAAAATAATAAAATAAAATGTATTTGTGTTACGTAAAAATTTAAATCTATTCTTGTGCATGATCTCCCAACCAAAAAATTTCCAAATAGACAAAGAAAAGGAACTATTGTACTTAACCATAACCATAGGCAAATGCTGTATTTACCACCAAGAAAATGCAGTGGTTTTCTAGAGCTTTTCTAGTAACATAACTAATTCTTTCTGAGGAATGTCCCTTGTTAATAGGTATCATACATGAAATTTTTCCTCAGATGCAACAAAGGTAGAATAAAAATGATTAAAATCATAACAGGTTGTCATATGATCCATGTTTTATGTATTTGGCTTCATTCTCTGTGAAATTGAATTTATTTTTCAGTTTTGAATGGGCGAGATATACCTGTAAGGGGACAATGTTCGTGTTTGTAGGCATCTTCAGTCCTCTCCATCCACCCAAAAGTGCACACTCACTCACACAGAGAGTTGACATTTATTTTATGAATTATTCACCATAGTGTGCTGAGCCATTGTTTTGCTAGGATTTACCCATATTGCATTATTTAGGTTTCCTTTTCAATGTTTAAGATAACTGATCAAGATTAGGGATTGAGTTTTTCGTGAAGTAGTATAAGGAAGTTAACAAAGTCCTTGTATCCATGTCTCACATGCATGGTAGTCTTCCACAGATATTATCTCACTAATGCTAATGAATTTGTCATAGAATATGGTTCCATGAATATGTGTCTGTCCTTATCAGAAGCAACTTCTAAATTTAAATAGAAATTAAAAAATAGAAAAAAATAGAATAAAAAAATAATTAAAAAAATAGAAATCATTATCTTAATTCAAAATATAAATTTTCAGGGACACCTGGATGGCTCAGTGGGTTAAAGCCTCTGCCTTCCGCTCAGGTCATAATCCCAGAGTCCTGGGATCAAGCCCTGCATCACTCTGCTCAGCAGGGAGCCTGCTTCCCCTTTTCTCTCTGCCTGCCTCTCTGCCTACTTGTGATCTCTGTCTGTCAAATGAATAAATAAAATCTTAAAATATATATATGTATATATATTTTCAAATTGATGGATTTGGTCTAATTGATAGCACAATGGCCCTTTACCCAGGCTTTTATTCTTCGTTGTATCCTGAAAAACCAATGTGTATTTATCTGCAACTTTATTATAATATTTTCTAAAGATTCAAGATGCTTTCTGGATTTATTTTTGCCAGATGATCTTTAAAAACCAGAGCAGAATTTCAAATGAAGATGCTTTGTTATAACAACAAAGACTAAGGCTTTGGATTAGTGAAGTTGGAGACCAAATCATTATTCCAAACCAAACTTGATTGTCACTATCTCTTTAAACAACATTGGGCAGACATTTAAAGATTTTTTTATACATTTTAATTCAGGTGGTAACTTGACTCAAAACAACATTGATCTTTTTTCTAATTCATTCTTGGTCATGTATATCAGGCTAAATATCAAAATGAATTTGAAACTATTTGAAGCTATCTGCATAGGGTATTAAATTCTTGGAGAGTCTTTTTTCCCCATGCTGATTTTCATGTTACCATTATTTTCATTTCTCTTGAGCTTTAGCTGTTTAGAATTATGATTCATTCTTTTCACCATATACTCTGATCATTAACCAATTGAAACTTTATCAGGCAGAGAAGCAAGAGAGTCTATGGATAATGAGGAGGCTGGAAACTCTCTTGTACAACTTGTTGGCTCAAATTGGAAGAAGAATATCATGCCAAATTATCTTTATGTGTTCATGAATAATGTTCTAACAAAGGTGGATGGAGACATGAGCATAAAGCATAGTTCTAATGGAAGGAATAATAGTAATATCCACCTTGGTAACACATGTCTCGACAAGATGTTATCTGCTCTTGCTGCTAAATTTGATGCATATTAAGTTAGCAGCCTCTATTGCTATCTACTGTTTTACAGAATGAACTAGAAGAGAAAGAATACAGCTTTTGGGATCTGCAAATCCCTCATATGACCATAAAATAATTGCATAGAGAATACCCATTTAACTTAGAGTTTATGACACATTAAGTGGGTGGATTGATCTTAAAAATAAAAGTGAGATAGGCAGGAAGGAATTTGTAGTTTCTACCTATCTTTAATTATTTATACTGAACTCTGAAATAACTGAGATTTTTGCTTTTTCTATTTCCTAAATGCAGAATTTCAGAGTGGAATATAGGCCTTTAATGTGAAAAAACATCTATATTATACCAGAAATCATTGTCAGTAACATTCGGACACAGAAATTTGGAAGATTAAATAAGTGTGAAAGTTGATCATGGAAATCAAAGAGGAAGGAGCATCAGAAGAAGGCCAGCACTTTCTTCCCACACCCCACGCAAATGATACTGGGGACTTCCAGTTCACAAGTAAGTGTATGTTCCCTTTTCTATAACTCTCTGAAAATGCAAATTAGATCAACTAAACACACATGTGTGTGTAATCACAGAAACCTTGGTTCTAACAAATAGCAAGAAATTCACTTTTTCTCATTTGCACCATTTATTTTATTATAGTGTGTCTATAATGTGCTTCTCATCTTTTATCTTTTTTTAAAAGATTTAATTTATTTATTTGACACAGAGAGAGAGATCACAAGTAGGCAGAGAGGCAGGCAGAGAAGGGGAAGCAGGCTCCCTGCTGAGCAGAGAGCCTGATGCTGGGCTCAATCCCAGAACCCTGAGATCATGACCTGAGCTGAAAGCATAGGCTTAACCCACAGAGCCACCCAGGCGCCCCATTATCTTGGGTGAGATAGATGATAGTCTATGAAATGGTTAAATATCAAATAGTAGAACCAAATTCTTGAATGTGCATTAAGGCATTAATAAATACTTTTTAATTACAACTTGTATTTAGCATTTATATAATCTCATGTGAAATTATTGTTTGGGGGAGGCAGCTAGGTGGCTCAGCTGTTGAACATCTGCCTTCAGCTCAAGGCATGACCCCAGGGTCCTGGGATCAAGCCCCACTTCAGGTCCCCTGCTCAGTGGGAAGCCTGTTTTTCCCTGTCTCACTCCCCCTGCTTGTGTTCCCTCTCTCACTGTGTCTCTCTCTGTCAAATAAATAAATAAATCTTTTTTTAAAGGAATTATTCTTTTAACATAGAAATGTTCTCTTTAAAATCAAAAGCATGTAGGGGCACCTGGGTGGCTCAGTGGGTTAAAGCCTCTGCCTTCAGCTTGGGTGATGATCCCAGGGTCCTAGGATCAAGCTCCTCAATGGACTCTCTGCTCAGTGGGGAGCCCGCTTCCCCCCTCTCTCTCCACCTGCCTCTCTGCCTGCTTGTGATCTCTGTCTGTCAAATAAATAAATAAAAATCTTAAAAAAAAATAAAAATCAAAAGCATGTAAGTTAAAAGCACTAAGGCAAACGGTGACCCTAGACATGTAGATTGTCACTGCTATACCTGAAAGCACTAAGTCACATAAATCAAAAAAGCAAGGAGATTTGCCAAGATTTGCATTTGGGCATTAGAATTGGTTTTTGTCCTACTCAAGTAATTAAAATCATTGGAAAAATTGTGTTTTCTCTCATGCTTAAAATTCTATAGTTTAAGCTTTATTTTTTAATATGAATTGTGTTTTTTCTTTTCAGAAGACTTTAATTTACATTGTAAAAATAATCTTTAGAAAACAGTATTGGTCGGAAAAGCTTTCTAAGAAATTTGGTTGTCAAAGCTTACAGCAGTTGTTAATAACGTTCAAAAAAATCTACACTACTTGAACAGAAATCAACCTAATGATTTTCACTCTCATCTCTCTTGGAAAGTGTAAAATTTTTTAACCATGGTATTGTTAAATGTCAGCAGGAGAAAAAAATAAATGGTTATCATGCAAAAAAGTGTTAACTCTGGGGATGCCTGGGTGGCTCAGTTGCTTAAGCATGTGCCTTTGGTTTAGGTCATGATCCTAGAGTCCTGGTATCCAGTCCTCATGGAGGTGGGGGTGGGGAGGTGAGGTGATGCTGGGGGGGTGGGGAGTCTGCTTCTCTCTCTACCTGCATCTCTCTCTTGTTTGTTTGTTTTTGTTGTTGTTGTTGTCCTTTTAATGATTTTATTTATTTCTTTGACAGAGAGAGATAGCCAGGGAGGGAACACAAACAGGGGGTAGTGGGAGAGGGAGAAGCAGGCTCCCCATTGAGTGGGGAGCCCATATGGGACTGAGCCACTAAGGCATCCACCTCTCCCCTGTTTGTGTGCTTGCTCTCTCTCTTAGTCCCTGACAACTAAATAAAATATTTTTTTAAGTGCTAACCTTGTAAATAAAAAATAGTTTTTATACAAAGAGATAGTTCTAACAATATATTAGTAGTAAGTTTAAATTGTACTTGGTAAATATACCAGTAGAAATAAATAAGAAAATTATTTTAGTAATGTCCTTACATTTATTACCAAATGGTTTACTTTTACATAAATTTTATCTGCTAATTTGGCCACCCATGAGTTATAATAAGTGACATCCAAGTTCTCATCCACTTTTGTTTAGGAAGCCCCTGAGATGTGTGTGGCCATCAGATATCCACATTATCACGTTATAGCACATTATCACTTGCCACAGCCTGATCTTGCTACCTTCTAACCACTACATGTTCTCAGCCCTTACTTTTGTACTCAGACTATCCCTTCACTTCACTGTAAATCATTTAGCCATGTTATTAGATTTCTTAAAAATCAAGAAAAAAGGAATAGAGACATTTATCAGAACATTGATTTGAGCTATCAGTAAGTTGGCAGAATAACCACCACCATAATGTCTTTCATCACCTTATCAGAGATAGCTCTTTAATTAATAATTTACTATTTACAGCAGGCTGGATTGATTTGAAAGAAAAATCTATATAAGAAAGTACTTTTGTGAGGTCATCTTTTTAAATGTTTTGCCTCTGTCTACATGCATCTAAGAGAAAATAACAATTGAATAATACATTTTAAACTTGTCAAAGCTACAAAAAACAATTATTTTTTCAGTTTCTTTATAGCCAAAGAGCTAAGTAGATCAGTCAAAACTTTAGCCACATTTAGTTCTGCTACAAATATGTACTCCCTGAAAATGGACTGCTTACAAATTTGGACAATTAACTGAGGTAATTCTTTTTGCCAAATAATGTATTTATACGTTCTGGGCAGGGTGAAGCATAGTAATATGTATTGACATATTTTTGATACTAAGTTAAATATCTTTCATCTGAATTCTTACTCATTATTTATAGGTATTCAGAAGACTCCAAATGAACCACAGTTGGAGTTCATCCTTGGTAAGGAATTCTGTCTTATTTATACTGATAAATAGAATAGTAATTTATATATATAGTTTACAACCTTAGGTGCCTATATCATTATATCACTACTTATATCATTATATAATTTACAAACTTTTATGAACATTGTTCTATAAAAAGCTTTCATTCTCTAAGGTGTCACTCTGAGGTGGGTGGCGGGATAGGTAAAATCATAAAGGAGATTAAGGGTACACTTATTATGATGAGCACCGAGAAATGTTTTGAGATTATTGGTTCATTATATTGTATACCTGAAACTAACACAACACTGTTTTCATTATATGTCAGTTTAAAAAAAATAATAATAATAGTAAAGCTGAGGGGGGGTGGGAATCATTCTATGTGATGTCACTTCTCCCAACTTGTAAGTAAAGAATCTGAGCTGTGGAGGTCATTTCACTACCCAAGGGTGTAGGGTTCAGTGGTGACAGGGTTGTACCTCTCAATCAGGTCAGCTGACCACAGATCCGGTGCCCAGGACTCATCCTAATACAGTGACTGGACTTTGCTGCTAAACAACATTTCTCAAAATCCATGTGATTTTTTTCTTCCTTGAACTGGAGACTGAGTTCATGTAGTGCTCCTTCATGCCATGTACAAGGTTCCTGCCTCTTTTTTTCAATGTCACGTATTAAAAAATTTCCTTTCTCTTCCACCTTGATTTTGTGGACAGATCCTTAATATTTGTGAATTTAACCATAATTCAAAACTTTGATTGGCTTAAGTAACTTTAAAGATCTGTCACATGTAGAAATATGTAACTTGGTCCAAGGATGAGTTAAAAATGTTCACTCTGTGGCAGATCCACTGCTTAGCTAGTTAGTGGGAACTTGCTTTGTGTCTGAATTTGCATAACTGCAAAATGTCATTCGGGAATTAGCTGCAAAATGGTATTTGAAGAGGGTAAAAACGTGGTTCATATGAACCATTTAGAGAGGGTTTTTTTTTCTTTTTATGATTCTAAAATGTTTTGAAAACAATGAGGTTTTATAGAGGAATAATACAGGTATTCAATTTCCTATACAGAGACCAGATATCTAAATCTTTAAATATTAATATACATGTTTTATGAAGTCATGGGAAAATTGAAATACATACATTTGCTATCTATAGTAGTTTTTAGTGGTTTGAAGTCTCAATTATTCCAAATATATATTTTCATTATATGTGAAATAGGTTTAAAATTTATACCCTTTGCTCAAAATATTACATTTTGAAGTATAATTTTTTGAGATAATAACTAAATATCGTAGGTTCACAGCACAGTTGAACAGAAAGTACAGAGATTTTCCATACGCCCTCTAGCCCCATAAATGCATAGCTTCCCCTATCAGAGTGGTACATTTGTTACAGCTAAAGAACTTATATTGACACATCATTATTATTCTAAGTCCATAGTTTACATTTGGGTTCATTCTTGTTGTTATCCATCCTATAGATTTGGATAATGTATAATGGCATATATCTACTACAAAAATATCATACAGAGTATCTTCATTGTCCTAAAAATCCTGTGTGCTCAGACTGTCCATCCCTCTCTCCCCTAACCCTTGGCACAACTGATTTTTTTTTAAAAATTTTATTTATTTATTTGACGGACAGAGATCACAAGTAGGCAGAGAGGCAGGCAGAGAGAGAGGAAGGGAAGCAGGCTCCCCGCTGAGCAGAGAGCCCGATGCAGGACTCAATCCCAGGACCCTGAGATCATGACCTGAGCCGAAGGCAGAGGCTTTAACCCACTGAGCCACCCAGGTGCCCCAACACTATTGATATTTTTTTAACTGCCTGTCTAGTTTTGTCTTTTCCAGAATGTCATATAGTTGGAATCATACAGTATGTGACCCTTTCAGAGTGACTTCTTTCACTTAGTAATGTGCATTTAAGTTTCCTCTGTGTCTTTTCATGGCTTGATAGTTCATTATAATATTCCAACGGTTGGATGTAGCATAGTTTCTTTGTCCACTCGCTAAGGGATCCCTAATAAGGGATATCTTCGTTACTTCCAAATTTTGGTAATTATGAATAAAGCTGTGTGCAAGTTTTTGTGTAGACATAGTTTTCAACACCTTTGGGTAAACACCAGGGAACACATTGTTATGTGATAAGAATATGCTTAGTTTTGTAAGAAATTTCCAAATTGTCTGGCAAAGTGCCTGTACCATTGTGCATTCCCACCAGCAATGCATGAGAGTTTCTGTTACTCCACAACCTCACCAACACTTAGTGTTGTCAGCGTTCTAGATTTTGGCACAATTCATTTAAAAAAATTTATTTTGGGGGACGCCTGGGTGGCTCAGTTGGTTAAGCAGCTGCCTTCGGCTCAGGTCATGATCCCAGCGTCCTGGGATCGAGTCCCACATCGGGCTCCTTGCTCAGCAGGGAGCCTGCTTCTCCCTCTGCCTCTCTGTCTGCCTGTGCTCGTGTTCTCACTCTCTCCCTCTCTCTCTGACAAATAAATACATTAAAAAAAATTATTTTTGTTACAAATGTAGCTAAATGTGCTATAAGTTAAGGAATCTGGATTTTTTTTTATTTTCCTAGATATTAAGAAACAAATGTGAAAACTCGAGAAATTTCTGTGGTAACACCAAAAAGTCATATATATTTTTTTCTAGAGAGTTCTCAGATGGTGTCAGATTTAGAAAGAACCTGTTTCAGAAAGGGAGCTGAGTAGCAAAAGAAGCCTAAGTACCTCTTGACTCACTATAACTTGCTACTTGAGACTTTATCTATTTACCTTTCATTTTTAAGAGAGGAAATTCTTTTTTTACTTTTTTACTAGGATTTCAAAGAGTAAAGATTTGTTAGAGTAACTTAGTGTATTTCGAAACACAGATAATACCTTCTTATTTACACCCTGGAGAACAAGGTGAAACCTGAAGGCAGCAAAGACAATTGGAGAAGAGACTGTTAGTCAAACATGGAGACCAGCTTTCAAGAGACAGGGAGCCTAGGCCAAATGCATATTCTTTTTCAAATGAAGTTATCTGTCTTGTTCAAAGACCTAGCTCTATTTTTTTTGTTTCGTTTTGAAAGCCCAGTCAAATCCAATGATAGTGCTGACCTCACTTATATTTCTGGCTTTAAATCAAAGACTTAAGAGAGGAGCAGCTGTGAGAATTTGTTCTTAATAATATTCCTCTCATAAAAAAACTTCAATTTTCTTTTATCATATTTATTCAAAAAAGCCACTAGAATTCTTAACAAAGATAATTTTATCTTATCATGTGGGAAAAAAAAATGCCTTACAAGTAAACAAATTATTTAGAGTGTTTAGGAAATTGTGTTGTTGATCCTGGACAATAAATTCCCCAAACAGTTTTTTATGCTTCTAGAATTTAAAAATCATCAATTGTAGTATTTCTTAAATTAAAAAAAAAATAAAAAAGACTTTTAAAAACTACTCTTTCAAGGTCATTAAAATTAAACTCATGTATGTTTTACTGTATTTTTTTGGTACTTTTTTCTTTGAGTTTTTTAATCCCACATATCCTTTACAACTTCACCCGCTATCTAGTTAACTTCATAATAATGAGAGAATAATAGTTTCTTAAATATTTTTGTCGTTATTTAAAAATGCATATGCATTTAATTAAAAAAAGACATCTTAATACAAAAAAAATGTTTAGAGAATTAAAGTCAGAGGCTTTTGTTCTACCTAATCTTTCAACTAAATTATTGATATTTGATTCTTGATTCTTGCCAAAATATTTAAATAAATTGAGAATTTCAATGGTTTTGCATTTAAATTGGGAAAACAGGTACACTAATTTTTCTAGGTGTCATATTGCTTTCTGTGTTTTTTCCATTGAGGATTTGTTTCTGCCTCGTCTGTATGCCATTATAAAATCACTGTATCTTGCTGACGTTCCTGTGCTACATCTTTATTCAAGTAAATGAGGTAGGAGATGCTCAGTCAATTGAGCAAGCTAATTGGTTAAAAATGTGTTGAGAACACAAGTTCAGCATTTACTGAAAAAGTGAGTATTTCAGGTCCATTGCCATTACATTTCTAGTGGTTTACTGAATTTAAATTATGTAACTCACCCTTACATCTGCAATCTTACTTCCACATTTTTCTAATTCTTTCATTTAAATGCGTTGATACCTTTTTTATGTCCACAAAGAGGGAAATAATTAAAAACTCAAGAGAACACACATTTTCTTACAGTTTAATAAAATTGTTATTTATTTTGACAAAGTAACATTTGAAAAGAGGGATCATGGTGGGGTGCCTGGGCGGCCCACTGGATTAAGCACCCAACTCTTCATTTCAGCTCAGGTCAAGAACTCAGGGTCCTGGGATGGAGCCCTACCTCAGGCTCTCTGCTTAGCAGGCTAGTCTGCTTGTCTCTTTCTCTGCCCTTCCCTCTCCATCCCCCTGCTTGCATATTCTCTCTCTCTCTCTCTCTCTCTCCACTAAAGAAAGAAAGAGAGAGACAAAGAAAGAAAGAAAGAAAGACAGGAAGGAAGGAAGGAAGGAAGGAAGGATGGAAGGAAGGAAGAAGAGAGATCTCTTCTTAAAATCTGGGTACATTTCTTTTGAAACCATTGTGGAAAATATATAGAGAAGACAAATCTTGACAAAGATATAAAAGAACTATTAGCTATTTCTTAAGTTTATCCTCTCATTTATGCTTATAAATGATGCTTTTATACATCATTATGCTTTTATACATCTTCATTTACTGGCTCCAAAGTCAATAGAATATTTATGAGTATGTTTTCATATTTATATGTGGATACTACATATTATAAATCCAAAACAATAACTACTAATATATGTTAAAATAGAGAGATGGTGTGTGTGTGTGTGTGTGTGTGTGTGTGGTGCATGTGTTCTTTGTGTTCTTTATTTGACACTATGAAGTTATATTCTTAAAATAATTTATACCTTGGGGCGCCTGGGTGGCTCAGTGGGTTAAAGCCTCTGCCTTCGGCTCAGGTCATGATCTCAGGGTCCTGGGATCAAGCCCCACGTCGGGCTCTCTGCTCGGCAGGGAGCCTGCTTCCCTTCCTCTCTCTCTGCCTGCCTCTCTGCCTACTTGTGATCTCTGTCTGTCAAGTAAATAAATAAAATCTTAAAAAAAAAATAATTTATACCTTGATGGCTGATACCTAATGGAAACCAATGACTAGATATAGGGTGCATTGAAAGACACATTTTAGACATCAGCAGCCTCAGTGTCAATTATGATAGGAATATAAAGGCATGGGTGCTGGAGTGAAATCTCTAACAATACAAATCATTCATTCATATATATTGCATTAGGAGCATGGAAAACTTGTAAGTAAATAATTTCAGGCAGTGTTAAGTTCTATGTAGATAGTAAACAGAACAACTCTATAGAACATGTTTGGGGGAGATGTAATTGACTTGGGAGATGGAGGGACTATTTTATTTTATTTTATTGTTTTTTTATATTAACATATAATGTATTATTTTCCCCAGGGGTACAGGTCTGTGAATCATCAGGCTTACACAATTCACAGCACTCACTATAGCACATACCCTCCCCAATGTCCATAACCCAACCACCCTCTCCCTACTCCCTCCCCCTGGCAACCCTCAGTTTGTTTTGTGAGATTAAGAGTCTCTTATGGTTTGTCTCCCTCCTGATCCCATCTTGTTTCATTTTTTCCCTCCCTACCCCCACGATCCCCTGCCCTGCCTCTCAAATTCCTCATATTGGAGAGATCATATGATAATTGTCTTTCTCTGATTGACTTCTTTCGCTCAGCATAATGCCCTCTAGTTCCATCCATGTCATTGCAAATGGCAAGATTTCGGGGTGTTTTTTTGATGGCTGCATAATATTCTATTGTATTTATATATACCACATCTTCTTTACCCATTCATCTGTTGATGGACATCGAGGCTGTTTCCATAGTTTGGCTATTGTGGACATTGCTGCTATAAACATTCAGGTGCATGTGTCCCTTCAGATCCCTACATTTGTATCTTTAGGGTAAATACCAGTAGTGTCATTGCTGGGTCGTAGGGTAGCTCTATTTTCAACTTTTTGAGGAACCTCCATACTCTTTTCCAGAGTGGCTGCACCAGCTTGCCAACAGCAAAGGAGGGTTCCCCTTTCTCTGCATCCTTGCCAACATCTGTCCTTTCCTGACTTGTGGGACTATTTTAGATATAGAAGTCAAAGAAGGCCTCTGTGTATCTGAAGGGCCTTAGAATATGGAAACTTATTTGG